>JAOWBI010000105.1:9380975-9394683 GCA_028566235.1 Salvia elegans | reverse complement strand
GGTGTATATTGGTATGTTATTTATATTCTTATGGAGTATTGAGAGAGTTTAATATGACAATTTTCCTGACTGGAGCGGAAGTTGGCTGTAATGAGTAGATGAGAAGAGAAATGGTTGAATTGTATAAAAAATGTTTACCTGTAGTTTATTAGACAGGAGGGTGATTGATGTCTTATTCTTTATTTTCCCCTTTTCCTGTAAATAAATTGCTGTTGGCCGGTGTATCAAGTGATGCTCTGTAATAGAGCAGCAGGGTGTTTATCGTTTTTCAATTAATGTAGTTTTGTATCTTGTTTAGACATGATAATTAATGTGATTGTATAAAATGTTGTAGCATTACACCATTAATTTCATCAGGATAATCGGCTCATTTTTTGTAGTTTCTTCATTCCGAATTCATCTGTTAGGTTTTGATGTTTCATGATTTGATGTGCTTCAACTTTCAAGTATGTTAAAACTAGGTTTCATTTTTTGTTTAAAACGGAAAAGGTTGCATGCGTTTGCTTACTTCAGTTTCTTTTGATTGGGGATATACTCATCTGTACTGTAAAAAAAAGTGCTCTTTTACATTTTGATATGTCCCATAAAAATAGTCACTTTCTATTTCTGACAAGTCTTTTCATTTTTTCTTTCTACATCTCATATTTTACTAATTTCGCGTTAAAATCTGTATTGTATCCAAAGTCCTTATATTTATAGAACTGAGTGAGTATAATTTACTTGCTTTTGTTAGTTGAATGAAAATAGTTGATTTGATTAATGTTAGTAAACACCTTTCCCTTTATCCTTTTTCTGTTTCCTTGGCTAAACTCTACACAAATGCAATGACAAATGCGAAATTGGAGGATAAAGTAAAATTAGTGATAGTTTCTGCCTGTCTGGGTTGCATACATTGAGTAATCGATTTTTTGCTACACACATGCAAATACAAACAGGTACTCTCTTGCTAGCATCGTTTGCCACTAGAACCCTGCCTTCGCCTCCTCTCCCCACATAACACAAACTTTATTTCCCACACTCACTCCAATTCCAAGTATATCCACCACCAATTTCTCATTATGGCCATGTTGCAAATGGCACCCTCGCCGTTATCCCTTCCTGCGTCGAGTTCCATCCACAACCGCAGGGTGTGATAGGATCACCATTGAGAACTGTGGGGGAGCAAACCATATCCTACATCGGAGAGTGAACAAGAGTTGCAAGCATATATATGGGCTACCCCAAGAGCAAAAGCGTGAGGACTTTACCCAATGCGGACATATCATACTAATGTGGAGTTCAGGTGTGGCCGCCCGAACCCTAATAGTAGTTCACTCTAAATAATTTTATTCCCTACACTTTAATTTCTCTTTCTTCCTTTTTCTCTTTCTACTTTTGCATTTATGTCTTGGATATTAATTGGGGTTTTTTGTAATAAATTTGGACAATTTATGTACTATAGATAATTTCACATTTCGTGCGTACATGCTATACTTGTAAGTTGCAATTGTTTTGAAAATGATACTCCCCATTCCCATAAAAATAGTTTTCTTTTCTATTTTTGATGTCCTATAAAATTAATTCATTTCTATTTTTGGGAAGTTTTTTTTTTCCCTCATTTGATGAAACTTATTCTCCACAAATAATATTTCAATCGTTTTTTCTTTCTATCTCTACCATACTTTACCAATTTTGCAATAAAATTTGTGTTGTTTTTAAAGTCCTATTTTTATAGAACAGAGGGGGGTATAGGGGTGGGTAAAATTACCGAAAAAACAGTATTTTGCTCGTACCGTACCAAAGAATGCTGAACAATTATCAAATTTTCGGCATTCCGTAATTTTTGGTAAGATAAGATACCGTATCGTAAGTTTTCGATACGATAACGATATGCATTTTCCTATACCGCGGTATACCGTTGTATATCGAATATAAGATATATATCGATATTATCGGTATACCAAAATATATTGAAAATCAATACATATTGAATTATCGGTATACACTGTATATAATAAAATATATATAGGTATTTGAAACGATACAATATTTCGGTATATTATACGGAACTTCGGTATACGTTCTGAACGGTATACCGAAGTTCCATACGATATAGCGAAATATTAATACGGTAAGGGTATTGATATTATCCATACCGAAAGTTCGGTATACCAAAACTTTCGATCACGGTATATGATACAACATTTTCGATACGGTATACCGTATCGATCTAGCCCTAGGTGTATATAGTGTATGTATGATTTTTTTTTTCGAGAAACAAACGGCCGAGAACTATTGATGAATATGTTTGGGGTAAATCTGTTAAGGTTTTCGTTGCCTCAACTTCCGCACCGTCGAGACCGGCCTCGAGCGATGATCAAGTAGAGAGTTCCGAAGGTAGTCGCCAGCGATTCCCGGTCAAACACACCAGATTTATCGTTGCTTGAGCAGAAAGTAAAGAGACAAAAATTGGGAAAATCGATTATGTTATTTCTTAAGAGAAAAGAATAACAATTTCCCTTTTTATATCTAGGGACCCTAGGGTTGATTAGACTTATGAACCGGGAAAGAATCAACGAAGAAAACCTGGTAAGGAGCTTATAGATCCGCTCGACCCAAATAATTAAAGTCTAATGTTTAATGCAAAAATAATAATAAAACTTATAGTTCCATAATTAGAATAAAAGCAAAAACTAACGAGAGACATAATCTCCCAATAACTCGGGCGGACGCCTCTGTCTCTGCGGCCGCTCACTCCCCTGCACTATTTCCTGTTCGTTCATTGGTGTCTCACCTGCATCGAACACCGGAAATGCATCAGCTGTGGCTTCGCTCCCCTGTTCTGGTTCCTGCAACGTTGGCATTGTTTGAGCTACGGTTGTCTCAGTATCAAAATCCCATTTAATGTAATATTGCGAATGACAAATGAATGACCAATGATCATATTGTAGATGAATGGGATGGCACAATGATTAAAGTTAGGCCAAGGGCGTTTAGATTTTAGAGATTTCCAATAAATTATTTCATGGATTTATTCTGTGAGGTGGTACTTGGCTACTAGCTCATAATAAGAATGTCAATACAAAACAATTAATCAATGTCTAACAATGGTCGCTTGGATTTATTAATGGTTCGTTTCTTTAGTTTATTTCTTATCCCAACAATCGCATATTCCTCAATTCTCATTTGAACTTCAAATAGAATTCTGTTAGTATTTTATTCTTAAAACGCAAATCAACTGGTGCTTCAGTGTAACACATGTAAAAAGCCCACATCAATAATTCGAATTTTTGAATATGGAGTAATTATTTTGTGGATAGAGTGTATATGTTATGTAGCACAAGTGTGGACCACATCTAGACTTAGAGAGATAAGCTTTGATCAGCAGTAGGAAGCTCCCATACAAATTCTCTTCCTCCATGATTTTGACATAAAACAAATGAAGACAGTAACAGCAGGTATCTAGCTGCATCAACTTTTCTGTGCATAGATCTGCATCTCTTTCTAGCTAATGTTGATCCACATATCTGATTTGCTACCACAAATCCCAATCCCATAATAATCCTTGAATATGCTAATGTATGCTCTTACATCATCACACACCCTTCCAAATTAGAACCTTCCAAGCCCTCCATTATTTATCCCCCCTCTCCCACATTACAAACCACAAACCACACACAATGGAACCGCCTCATTTCGTGATGCTCCCCTTCATGGCGCAAGGCCACCTGATCCCCGCCGTCGACATTGCCAAGATGCTCGCCAAGCGCGGCGTCACGGTCTCAATCCTCGTGACGCCCAAGAACGGGTGCAGGGTCAAGAAAGCGGTGGACCGCGCCGTCGCGTCCGGGCTGAGCATCCGCGTGTTCCACCTCAGGCTGCCCTGCGCGGAGGCCGGGCTGCCCGAGGGCTGCGAGCATTTCGACACGCTCCCGTCCAAGCACCACGCCATGAACTTCTTCAAGGCCGCCACCATGCTGCGAGGCCAGGTCGAGGCCTTTCTCGTCCGAGTTAATCCCACTTGCCTGATAGCCGACATGTGCTTCCACTGGGCCACCGATATGGCCGCGCAGCTCGGAATCCCCCGCCTTGTCTTCCACGGCACCAGCTGCTTCTCCCTCACCTGCGTAAACTTGTTACAAAACTCCACTTTTTTAGATGACGTGGCTTCGGATGGAGAGTATTTCGTGGTGCCGGGGTTGCCACACCGGATCGAGATGACGAAAATCCAGGCCAGGGGCTCTGTTGAGGATCTCGATCCGGAATGGGCCGAGATCCGGAAGCAGGTGTTCAACTCCGAGGACGGCGCCGCCGGGACGGTGGCCAACACTTTCCAGGAGCTGGAGGGTGAATACGTCAACGAATACAGAAAACTCAAATCCAAAAAGGTGTGGTGCGTCGGACCGGTTTCCCTCTGCAACGTGGAGGAGTCCGACAAGGCAGAGCGAGGAAACACGGCGGCAATCGAAGGCCACGAGTGCTTGAAATGGCTGGATTCCCACGCGCCGGGGTCCGTCATCTACGCCTGCCTCGGGAGCATATCGCGCGTGGGCGACGCGCAGCTCGTGGAGATGGGACTAGGCCTGGAGGCCTCCAACCGCCCGTTCGTCTGGGTGGTAAGGAACAACGCCTCGGGAGCGTTCGAGGCGTGGCTGTCGGAGGAGAAATTCGAGGAGCGCGTGAAAGGGAGGGGGCTCTTGATCCGGGGGTGGGCCCCGCAGGTGCTGATACTGTCGCACAGGGCGACCGGGGGGTTTCTGACGCACTGTGGGTGGAACTCGACGCTGGAGGGGGTGAGCGCGGGGGTGGGGATGATCACGTGGCCCGTGTTCGCGGAGCAGTTCTGCAACGAGAAGTTCATCGTGGGGGTGATCAAGACGGGGGTGAGAGTTGGGGTAGAGGTGCCGGTGCAGCTGGGGATGGACGAGAGCAGCGAGGCGCAGGTGAAGAGGGATGATGTGAAGAGGGCGGTTGAGGAGTTGATGGATGGGGGAGTGGAGGGGGCGGAGAGGAGGGAGAGGGCGCGGAGGCTCGGGGAGGCGGCGAAGAGGGCGGTGGAGGAAGGAGGGTCGTCTCAGGTTAGCATGACGGAGCTTATACAAGATATGGCGCGGCTCAAGGCCAGCTACGCCGATAAATCTCCGGATGCTGCTAAAGTAGATGACATTTCTTCACTGATTTGTACTCCAGTCAACTAGAACAAATTCGAACTTCCGGTGATGGAATTTGTGTTGCTCATTCAAGTTTCTTTTTTTTTTTTTTTTGGGAATTCCCTTGAGAGCGCAGTTTGTCTTTTTTTTACGTGTTGCAATAATATCATTGTCGTTTTATCTGCTCCAGAGGAGAAAACACTGCATGCTCATTGGCCTATGATGAGTCCTCAAATAGCTTTAGTTTCGTTAGGGTTCAAACGGTCAAACGAATGATTTAAAAACTGGATCGACAAGCGAACTAGCAAAATTATCGATTCATGGTTCAAACAGTTAGACCGGTTGAATGTTTTATGATAGATTATTAATTGTATTTTATCATTTACTATATATCATAATTACTTCTTTTTTCTTTCTCTCTTACTTTACCAATTCCACATTAAAACTCGTATCATTTACAATGTGTCATATTTTTTGTGAACGGAGGGAGTAAATAATTAAACTTACATGGTATTAATAATATAAGTGACAAGTAAAATATCATTAAAATTTAAAGGATGATAATTATATATCATATTTAAGAATAAAAAAATAAAATGAATTATTAGTTTATGCGGATAAAAAGTTTAATGTTTAATATTCAAGTTGTAATGTGCCCTTGTGGTGGAGTAATAGAGGTCTTCTTAACTACAAGAGAGGTCATGGGTTCAACCACTACCAACAATAAATTTTAAAAATTTTGACAAAAAATAAAAGAAATGGTTATCGGTTCAAGGTCCGACTTTCCGGTTCCACAGCGGTTCAACATGGTGGTGGTTTAAAGGGGTCGAACCGGCCGGTCCGGTCTAGTCCGATCCAACTTTTTAAACATTGGTTTAAACTTCTCTTCTCATTCAATCTTCCATGGAATTTCTTTTGCTCATACAAATTCTTTTTTTTCTTTAGAATTTACCAACAACAAATTTTAAAAATGTTCAAAAAATAAAAAATCTGTTTCCGGTACTAGGTCCGACCGAGCGGTTCCCCCGGTTCACAGCGGTTCAACATGGTGGTGGTTTAAAGGGGTGAACCCGACTAGACTACCTACCGATTTTGCGGTCCTACCGGTCGAACCGGCCGGATGGTCCAGTTATTTAAACATTGGTTCAAACCATCTCTTCTCATTCGATCTTCCACGGAATTTCTTTTGCTCATTCAAATTCATTTTTTCTTTAGAATTTACCAACAACAAATTATAAAAATTTTGACAAAAAATAAAAAAATCTGTTTCCGGTTCAAGGTCCGACCAACAGGTTCCACCAGTTCACAGCGGTTCAACATGGTGGTGGTTTAAAGGGATGAACTGGACCTGACTACGTGGAAGAAATATAAGCGTATCCACAATCCAAGGAGAAGCTATATATTTTCACCGGAACATTTGAAATATACCCCCCCTATTATGGTGGAATCACACACACAACATATAAACATAAATACTTGATACCTCGACTTTTTTTATTATCTATTCACAATGTCGATAGCTACCTTACAAGGAATTTTGTCATCAACCACAATATTTTTTATGGTTGCAGTTGCCCATGAGCCCCATGCCGAGAGCAACCAGCCACAAGCTAAACATGACCGCGCCCATTCGCAAGCGAAACACAAAAACCCTCATAGGAATCTTCATCCCACGCAACAGGCAGAAGGAGCCGGTCCATGGAAGGATGCTCATGCAACCTTCTATGGCCCACCCGAGGGCACCCTAGGTGAGATTTTTATTATTATTATTATTATTATTTTTAGAGGTGATGCATTAAAAGATGGATGGTATGGTATGTGTAGGAGGAGCATGCGGGTACGAGGATTGTGACAAGAAAACATACGGTCCGCACACTACCGCGTTGAGCGAAGCACTATTCAAGGGTGGGATGACATGCGGAGCTTGCTACGAGATCAAATGTGGCAAAGGGAGCCAACGGTGCAAACCAGGTCAGCCAACGGTGCATGTTACTGCCACGGACCTTTGCCCTAGCGGGGGCGAGGGGTGGTGCAATGTGCCTAAGGAGCACTTTGATATGTCCCAACCCGCATTCCTCAAGATCGCTGAGTACAAGGGTGGTATCGTCCCTGTCAAATATCGCAGGTAAGGGAAGAACGGGTTACGTTAGTTATATAACATTATGGTTTTGTTGGTATTTTGCGTAAAAAATGAAGTGCAAAAGCCCTATCAAAACAACAAAACATAGGAAAATTATTATTTCATATAAATTTTAAAATATATAGCCCTTACTATAATATTTTTTTGCATCCTATAGCATTGCATTGCATTGAGTTTAATTAATTGTGTGTTGGGTTATAGAGTTGCATGCAAGAGAGAAGGCGGCATTCGATTCAAAGTAACGGGGAATCCATACTTCAACATGGTCGGGATAACAAACATGGGTGGCACGGGTGATATAATAAAGGTAGAGGTGAAAGTGGGAATGCAATGGACGGCATTGAAACACAACTATGGAGACAGGTGGGACACCAATGCATCCCTTGTTGGAAAGAAGCTAACCTTTAGAATCACAACGAGCGACGGGAAAACTATCATCACAGAGCAAGCTGCCCCACAGGACTGGCAATTTGGCCAGACTTTTCAAGGCAATCGCCTCGTGATATGAACACCTTCTTTATGTATACCTAAGGAAAACCAATCTTTGTTGATTTATTATTCTAATGATTTATCTTTAGTTTTGTTGTTTTATTTAAGGTGAGTTAGGATTTGATTTCCTATTTCATTTGTTTAGATTTAAGATTTAGTTAAGTAGTGATTTTTATTTGTTTTAGAATTGTATTGAAATGCTAGAACTCTTATATATTCATTTATATACGAGAGGTACAAGTATCCAATGGATCAATTAGTTATTAGTTTGTTTCGACAAGTGCCGTGAGGGTTAGTTTCTGTTTTGGCAGTGACGAATCCAAGATTTTGAAATTGGGAGCATTTAGTATCGTAAATGACTGATATGCATCGAAAATTGAAATCTAGAAGTCCATCTTGTATTAGTTATAACTAAAGTACTCTTCGAACATTGAAGGTATAAAAACAAGATATGAAAGCCTTTTACTTCTACAAACAACATTCTGCCAGATCAAACTTGGGATGAATATGCCAGCAAGAGCAGAGAAACTTCATGGGGATGATGCTTGGGAGGTATTTCATGAGGTTTACTATGTGGTCTTATATTTGGGTATCATTGACTGCAAATCAACGCAATTTGATTCGGTGAAGATCTTTGTTGTTGATCCGACATTTTACTCAAACTGCATCCTGGAATTCATTCAAAAGGTGTTTCCATCAATAGGTGTCTCGGGTTAGATGGCCCGACTAATCTCATTGTCCTTTCGGCCAACTAAGAAAGCCAGTTATCCAATCTTAAACCATTAAAAAGCTGCCAATGGAATCTACCTTTGCTGGCTGAAAATTTGTGGATCTTGTATATGATGTATTGTAATGTAACAATTTTGTCCTTGCATAAATTCTGTAATTTTGTTCTTGTATTCTGCTAATTTCTTTAGTAAATAAACACTTCAATTTGACGCAATTTCAAATGTGGATAACAAGATTGCAGCAGAATTACGAATTCATTAACAGTTGAGCACCTTGAAGAAATTCAATTTTAAGACGGTAGAATACAACTTCAATTTTAGTAGGCCAATCGACACCTAACAAAGCCATAAGATCTTGCATTTATACAGCATGGACCATATCTATCCTCACTGATGGTTTCTTACAAAAATGCTTCAAATATTTAGGGCAAGTCGTCAAACTGCAATCACAATCGTAGCAGAATACCATGCCTTCGTCTGTCAGAAACAAACAACCTTATACCAGAAGATTGCTTGCCAAAAAACATTACACAGAATGTGTAGCAGATATGATGGTTCAACCCATGTTCGGTGGAGGAGGTTGATACATCCCATGACCCTGCATTTGCTGCCCCAAGAAACCCTGAGGTGGTGGCATAGGTGGCCTTCCCATTTGTGCACCGGGGGTAAAATTTGCCATAGGACCACTGCCAACAGGAGGAGGTGGGGCAGGCAGATTTCCACCAGGTGGCATAGGTCTTGGTCCATTGGCTAAAGGAGGAGGCATCGAAGTTGGAGGCCTAGGAGGATTACCAGTTGGAGGCGGTGGAGGCAGTCCTTGTGGAGGCGGAGGTGGTGGCAAAGGCCTAGGTGGGGCACCAGGAACTGCTGTCCCATTAGCTGCAGGAGCAGGCTGCGGTTTATTTGCCTCTGGTGGCTTTGTCTTAAAGTACAACTGCAACTGCACATTCAAACATCCCACAAAGAAAACGTGAGTAGGGTATAAGATCCTGAAGTGTAAAGATAGCAGTCATGTGCGATCTTCACCAGTTAATCTTGGAGCAAGCTAGAACTGTAGTATCTCTAATACCACGATACATAACTTCAAAAGAAGTGGCGCATACCGTGAACATCTTCGAGTCCGGATCCCAGTGGGAGAAGAATTTGGGAGTTGACTTATCAATCTCTATACTTGGAACCTAAAAGATAAAGATCGAGGGATGAGCTTATCAGTATAAGTATGTGCAAAGCATACATGCATATATGATGCATTCAGACTAGGAATGGATTATTACCTTGAAAGCTATAATTTCATATGGTTCAGCAGCAAATAACAGGTATTGATATCTTTTATCAAACGGTTGAACTTTCTGCAGATTGCATCGAGAGCAATGTGAGTATATATAGAAGTGCATTGCTAAAAATAATGTGAGAAGCAAATCAGCAAGTAATTGTATTCAATATTTTATGTATAAAGCTAGCAGCAGTGACAAAAGGTACCTGCTCAAAGGATGACATGAACCGATGCCTTGGCTTTGTATTGTCCTCAATCTCGGGATATTCTATCTGAAATGATCAATTCATCAAAATTCTTATGAAAGTACATTACTTAATTTCTGGCTATTAATGTGAAACAGTAAGAAGCTGAAATTGCTTTCAATTATAAAATCATATGGGTTTTTAATTTTTATGGCATCCAACGCCCCATACTAAGGCGAGACAATCAGTAACAGAACAAACTGCATACAAGAATGAGCTCATGGTGATAACTGATAAACACCAATTAGAAGGTCAAGCATGACTATTTCGATTTGCATGATAAAACATACAAGAAGCACAAAACACCCACCTGGAAAAGCAGTGATCTCTGTTTGGTCTCCCCATCAAATTGCTTGGTCACACGATATCCAGGCCGACCAATTTTAACTGACACAACAAGAACATATCTTAACTACATATATGCAGCTATGCCAGTTCACTATCTTAGCTACAAATTCTCTAAATTATTTTACATATTCTACAATGTGTGTAGATTATTTTATATCACGGTAACTTTAGTACATCGTTTCATGAAAAAGGTTTCCTTATAAATAAATGCATAAGAAAATTTCAAATTAAATGGATTATTGCTTCCATGTATTCACAAATTCACGATGCAATCTAACCAGTCAGAAAACAACTTTCTACAAACATTAGATTATGTGGCAAGGAAAAAAAGGGAAAAAGAAACAATTTGGCTAGGTGAAATAAGAAACAGCAATTCATCGTTAAAATGCCAATGGTAAAAAGGAAGGAACTGAATTGATCGATTACCAACTTTCTTCAGATTAACTTTGCGCTTATGAGGTTGCGGCTGAGCTGGAGCTTCTTTTGCTTCACGAGCCGCTCGCTTAGCCAAGTTGGTCTGGTGACGCTTCCCCTGTGTGTGCGCTAAGTAATTCCCCTCGTTGTTGTGCAGAGTCAAGCAGAGCTTGCACTCGTAGCTGCAACACTATCACGTCAAAGAAGTCGAAGTAAAGAAGAAAGCGCCTATGCCCCAAATTCTAGGGTTTTACCTTCCAAGGTGATTGCGCATGAAATATGGATCTTTGGCCAAATCAATCGTTTCTAGGGCAAGCCTGCGGAGCCGCTCCCGCCGGTCGATGGCCTCATTCTGGGCGGTGGCGGCCCCACCGCTTCCCGGCTTAGAACCCCACTCCCTGTCCATTGCTGTAAATCTGAGTAGAAATGAAGATGGAGAAATCAGATATGAAATGAAATGACTATGGGCCCAACTACTGCTCATTTATGGGCCTAACAAAAATGCCCAAATGGATCTAGTGGCAAAGTAATATACGGCGTCGTTTCGTATTTCGTAAATGTAAATGTGTAAAATCTGTTCAGAAAATCCAAAACCCATTCCAAAACCCTCTTCTCTTTGAGGCTTCCGTTTTCCCCTCCGTAATCCACAGCAGTTGGGAAAAGAGAGTGAGATGGTGGTGCGATTGAGGCTGTCGAGATTTGGATGTCGGAACAAACCGTTCTACCGATTGATGGCTGCTGATAGCCGATCTCCGAGAGATGGCAAGCATTTGGAAGTCTTGGGATACTATAACCCCCTACCTGGTAACCCTAGAATTTCATAGTTATGATGCGCAGTGCTTGATTTTTTTATCTAATCGATTGGATCTCCGAATTTGAAATACATTTGTTTGTGAATTCGGCAAAGATTATTTGTAGTTTTCGTGCTCAGATTCGTTTCACGCGCCATATGCTAAGCTGATTTCAGCTGCTGCTCAATTAGGAAATGATGATAAACTTTGATTTGCAAACCATGCAGGTCAGGATGGAGGTAAAAGAATGGGAGTTAACTTTGATAGAGTGAAGTAAGTGAGTTAATAGTAGTAAATTTGATATTTTTTTGTCATTCATCTCAACTGTCTCATCTATGAGTACAAGTGTTATGAAGAACAATTGATATCTTAAGGATGTTGCGTAGTGCATTGTGAACTTATTTATCGCGGATCTTTTGATTTGCATCTATATACTCTCTCCATTCCATTAGAAATGAAACATTTACTTTTCGGCACAAGATTTTATGTAGTGTTGTTTTGTGAGTTAATGAGTAGGGAATAAAGTAAGAGAGATGAAAAAGTAGAGATATGCTTTTTTCATTTTAGGAAACGTTTCATTTTTAATGTGACAACCCAAAAAGGAAAACGTTTCATTTTTAATGGGACATAGGGAGTATATAACTATAGGAGAATCTCAAACTGCCCAAAATGTACTAGTATTTTGACACAACATTTGAATTTTGGGTAGTTAGTTTGAGGAGATGTGAAACTATCCAATGTTCCATCCATGTACTCTTAGCTGCTCGTCCGCAAGCCAATTACGTTTAAAAGGGTTTTAGTCTACAAATCTGGCAAAACACTGTCAGTTATAACATTTAGTATTGGCACTGACATCATAACTTCTTAGGTTTGTTCCGGATGCTGCGATAGTAAAAGTGCATATGTGTTTACTAAAATGCATGAACGTTCTCATGTATCCTGATGTCTCCGATCCCCATACAGGTATTGGCTTTCAGTTGGTGCACAACCTTCTGATCCTGTTCAGCGCCTTCTCTTTCGAGCAGGCCTGTTACCTCCACCACCCATGCTGGCAATGGGACGGAAAGGAGGTCCACGAGACATGCGCCCAGTTGATCCACTGAGTGGGTGTGTTATGACAGAGGCCAAGAAAGATAGTGTTGTAAAACAGAAAGCTGGTGAGGATGAGGGCGGGAGTGAGATCCCTTGATATGTTAGGCCTGCGATATAAGTTCGTAGATTGGTAACTTTTTCTCTGAGTCTTTTGTTACATTAATAAGGAAAATACTATGACATTAGTGCCACACTGTCTTCTGTTTAGTTCTGTCATTTGTGGAATCAGTGTTACCTATAATAGCTGGTTTGGTCAGTGTGACTAATATGTATGCTGTGTATATCTGCTTGTAAACCAGGAGAGACCAATATATCCTGTGTAGGTGGAGGATTCTTGAGAGGCCATTTTTGTTTATCACTTTATTGGGATTTTTCCTTTATCTTCTTGTTTGGGCGATTGGTGTTTAGTGATCATTGAGATCGTCCGACATGCTAATTTTCTGTGATTATTGCGTGCCTCCGAAGCTATTGTTGTTCAAGATCTACAATGAATTTTATTTAGGCTTATTGGAACTGAAAATGGGGTTGCAGATAGTGACATTGCATATGTTTAGGCTGCTCCCTTTGTTGCCAAGAAAGAGATGTATGCACCAAAATTAATTCTACATTCCACTGATTAAACAGCAATTTCTTAGAGACGGCTTCTGGTTGTTCTTTTTTGAAAAAAGTTTCGACATTTAACATGTTTTATTTGGGCCCCGATTAGAGTCCATGAAAATGGAGTATGGAGTAATAATTAGACAGATTAGAATTTATTATCTTAGCTTTTTAACTTCTCTTTTGTTGAGGGCCTTGAGGCTTAAAATACTAGACAGCCTTCTACATTAGAATAATAAAAATAATACTTCCTCCGTCCCACTTTAGGAGTCCCGGTCACTTTTGTGCACCCTTTTTTATAAAAATGATAATAAATAGTTAAAGTGGAGATATGGTAAAATAAGAGAGAGAATAATGTTGAGAAAAGTTTTCTTTACATTATTCTATCTTTTACTTTATCATTTCTTCACTTTAACTATTTATTATCATTTTTATAAAAAAGGGTGCACAAAAGTGACCGGG
>JAOWBI010000105.1:9320344-9330491 GCA_028566235.1 Salvia elegans | reverse complement strand
ACAACTTGTTAGTTCATTTATTAGGTTTGCATAAGAAGTGGGTGTGAAGTGAAGTGGAGTTAATTCTGGACATCATCTTCTGTAAATGATAAGAAGGGTCAAAAGTACATGTGAAGGAGAAGCATGACTTCCTTGGCTCAGAGACTAGGACTGGAGCATTTAAAGAACTTGGCATTTATACAATTTAGAAGTTTAAAGTCAAGAATGAATATACATTAGTGAATTGCTGTCAAATCTTCTCTTGCAGTTTTTAAGTTTCAGAGAATTGATTTTTTTGGAAAGTTACTCTTTTTTTTTTTAAATCAAAACACCCTAAAGGGGGTTACTCCAGTGAATCATTGATGTCATATATCATAAGTATATTGAATTTCTAGTTGACATTTTATCTTGTCTGTTTCCAATTTCCAGATGGCTAAGTTGCCTGAAGGAATAACTGAGCTGTTGCATCATGAAAATCTGAGTGTGCCTGTGGTAAGTTAATCTCATCTCCTGAACTTTTGGCCCTTATATTCATACCAATTACAAAGTTTTAATAAGAGTGTTTGAGGCGTAATGCTGACTTCTTCGAGATATTTGGCTCATGAGAGCAACGGAAAATCTTTTCATTTGATACATCAACATAGTGTTTGCTTGTTTAAGCTGCCAGTTAGTTCATGTGTTTTACGTATTAGTTTGTCTATCATGTGAGGATACTTTAGAGACTAGTAACTATAAAGCATGTTAACCCATTGTTGCTAGGAAATTCACTTGTCTTTATTTGGGTATCTGAAGATGGACCTCATATAATTCTGTTTCCAACTCATTTTTATAGATCAAGTGCCAAAATGTGATAATTCTTACTGCAACAAATGATAAAGAGCTGGAGCAGGAGTGGGATTGCTTGATTGAATTAATGAGATCCCATAGCTATTTGCTAATGACGGGACCATTTGTGTCAAAGAGACTAGCAACGACGCTTTCTGATGTGAGTCTCTATGAGCCTATGTTATTATTCTTCTGTTTGTCAAACCTTGCATTCTAGTCAATGGACAAATTCCATGGTCATGACTTACATTCGTGGTTGAATCTGAGTAATATTATGAGTACGCATTTAATAATCTTCCACTAAATAGGTAGAAAGAAGATATATTCCTAAATTATGTCTGATGATACAATGTCATAATCATCCGTGGTGCAGGTGGAAATTGCTGAACCTCTGTCGGAAATTTGTATGGAGTTTCCTGATCTAGTCATTGGTAAGATTATTTTGATAATGGATCACTTGTTTGATCTGATCTTCCATCAAACCATAATTATGTCCTCTTTCATTGGTATGTGAAGGTGGCTATAGGGAATCAAGAAGCGGCCCTGTAGTCGTTACCTTCAAAGGGAAGGTATGACTGTTTACAATATTTCAACACCATACGTATAATGAGGTTGCATAACATGTTGAACGATTTGCAGGATGAAGCTAGAAGCAGTGCTGCTATAGCAGCATTACGTAAGAAGTTCCATCATGGCGCCTTTTCTGAAATCGACTGAACTGGATTGCTATTCAGTGCTTGAAAAGCTGCTTCGGTTTGTCAAGATTTGGTAAAGGACTATAAGGAAAGATGTCGAACAATGAGACGAGGACGAGGACGAGGAGTCCTGATTGAAAGGGAAGGAATTGAAATATGAATATGACGAATGGCTCACTGTAGTATCACAAGGAAACAAACTTCATGAATTGATTGCATCCAATAAAAGCCTCTAGTTAACATGCATTTGAATGTAGGAACATGTGATGTATTAATGAACAACCCCACACTGCACAATGTTACTATAATATTCATTTCTGAGTAATTATAGGTAAACAGGCTTGATAAATCATAAAATGAATTACATTAATATTCAATCTCAGTATCCAGAATGTGAAACGTCTAGATAAAAATGGTTAAGAGGAAACTTTTGCTAGCACAAAACAGCGCAAGGTAATTAAAAAAAGAAAGGAAAGTACAACCATATAATAAAAAATAGAGTAGGCTCCCACATTTGAAACACACAAAATAACACTAGTACTGCATCTGGGAGTCCTGAAAAATATAGGCGTAGCCTTTGATATATCAATCCAAGCTTGTTATTGGACTGCAGCAACAAGCTCAAAGAATTCAAGCTTTAGGCTTGAGGATCTTGACAGTCTCCCAGGTGAAGTCGGGATCATCGCGGCCAAAGTGACCGTAGGCAGCAGTCTTCTGGTACCTGAAGTTTCCTCCTCTCAGCAAGTCTAGGTTGATGGCCATCATTCCTGGCCTGAAGTCAAAGTTCTCCTTGATAAGGCTCAGAATATCCTTGTCTGGGATCGTACCGGTCTTGTATGTATCAACAAACACAGACAGGGGCTCTGCTACTCCAATAGCATACGACACTTGCACAATGCATCTACGGGCAAGACCAGATGCCACAATGCTCTTTGCTGCTTGCCTCACAATGTATGCACCACTTCTGTCCACCTTGGTTGGATCTTTGCCGGAGAAAGCACCTCCACCATGAGCACCCCACCCACCGTAGGTGTCAATAATGATCTTCCTACCAGTAAGACCAGCATCTCCATGGGGACCACCAATCACGAACCGGCCAGATGGGTTGAGATGGAAGATGGTCTTGTCATCAAGATACTGTTCAGGAATCACGGGCTTGATGACGTGCTCCTTCAAGTCAGCTGCAATCTGATCATTTGTAACAGTCTCATCATGCTGGGTAGAGATGAGGACTGTGTGAACTCTAATAGGAACCATGGCACCTCCATCGTTTCTGTACTCAACAGTAACTTGTGTCTTGCCATCAGGTCTCAACCAAGCACAGGTCTTGTTCTTCCTCACTTCAGTGAGTTTGGCCCCGAGCTTGGTCGCAAGGACGTGAGTAAGCGGCATCAGCTCCGGTGTTTCATCAGTGGCATAGCCAAACATGTGCCCTTGGTCACCAGCTCCAATCTCTTCAGGTTTCTTGGTGAGGTGACCATGAACTCCTTGGGCAATATCAGGGCTCTGTTGCTCAATGTTGACAAGGACCTTGCAGTTATCAGCATCGAGGCCAACATCTGGTGATGTGAACCCGATCCCTCTGCAGGTATCACGAACTATCTTTTCATAGTCAACCGTAGCCTTGGTTGTGATCTCACCAAAGACCATGACCATGTTGGTTTTTGTGCATGTTTCACATGCGACTTTGCTCTCGGGGTCCTGTTCTAGGCAAGCATCAAGAATGGCATCTGAGACTTGATCGCAGAGCTTGTCGGGGTGTCCTTCATTGACAGACTCGGAGGTGAATAGGAAGGTATCCATATCGTATCTGAAATCACAATCAGCGATGCGTCAGTTATAGATTCTAGCATATGCAAAAAATCAATAATTTAAATGACAGTTAAGTAACTACATAGGCGCCAACCTAAAAAACTACCCCTACAAAGGTGCAACAAAATTTAAGTTGACCATCACAAAATGAATAAACAGCAAGTAGCTATAGTAAAATCAACTTATATTTTTCTTCCAACTCCAAATTTACCAGAGTAAATGGTACAGACTAATTCATGTATAGGAACATTAAGAACTTTTGAAAGGCAGATTTAGCAGATCTAGAAGCTCTATATTAAAATAAACAATTTCCGAATTATGGATCAACAAATAATTTTCCGAATTATGTACAGAATAAAAAAAGCAGATCTTAAGCTGATAATAACAGCATTCTCTTAATGATGAACAAGATCTGAATCTAACTTACAATACAGTTCAAATATCAACATCCACCATCACAATTGCAGTTAAGAATCTTCGATTCAGTAAACGAAAAGGTATTGCAGCACATTCATCATCGAAAACAATATAACTGCCGACATTAAAGTGGCATAAATTTCAGAGATCGGTATAACACAAAATGAAAGCGAAACACTAGATCTACAACAATAATAAAGCATGATTGCCAAATCTAACACAGTAATTAGAAAGAAAAAAAAAGCAATCATTGTGCATACCTTCTGGCAAAAGAAGAGGCCGAGATCTGCAGATTGATATGAGGAAGGCTGAGAGAAGCAGCGTAGTGAGAGACTGAAACGAGGCAAGTATATTTATAGATCCGAATCCAATGGAATCGCTCATTCACATGATAATTAAAAATCAAAGAATAAAAATATACACTCTCCCCGGGCCCACCTAGAGGCCTTAAGATGTTGCCAGCTGGCGGTCGGGGGGTCGATCGACGGTTGTCTGCTGTATTCTTGCGGTAGGTGAGTTGTAAATTCATAAATATCAGAAAATACTGTAATCTGTGAGTTGTACCGGGCGCATTCAGGGATTGTACTTGGGTTGGTGGAATGAGGCAAAATTTTGTTAACATTTCTCTACGCGGTGCAGACAAAATAATGTTGAATTTGAAATCAAGAAAAATCAAAAAAATAGAAAATATTTTGGGATCTTGAATCTTGAATAGTAAATAAAGCAATCCTGACTAGAATAATCTTTGTTTTTTCGAATTAATGCATAACCATTACTTTTTCCATTTTCATATTTGCTAATAGTAAAAGAATTTACGAAAATTTTTGGTTTTGAAAAATTGATGTATTCTATGCCTATACATGTCTTTGTTCAAAAATTTGATAGTTTACCTACCCGAAATGTTATACTTTCATGTATTGTATACGTATATGTGTCCTTGTTCAAAAGTTGATAGTTTACCAGAATTATTGACTGTCCCACCCACTTTAATTAGTTCTTTCCCATTTTCAAGGTAGATATTGCGCAATATCACTACCAATTTTTAATGCAACTTGCCTTTTATTTCATCATCAGGTCATCTAATTGAAAATTGTTTCTCGAGAATTAGGATGAACAGTTACCCTCATAACTGTTTAGCCCCAAAAATATAATTATATGCCCAATCAATTAATGCTCCAAGGTTCATAGTTTATCCAATGGGATCGATTGACAATACTACAAAATAAAATTAAATATAGAGAGATATATCAAAACTGGGGTGTGATTAATTGCTAACTATTTAAGTTGTTAACTCTGTTAATCCATTAACGTAGTATATTAAAAATATCAATATATTGTGTTAACATTTTAATGTTACAGTGTTGACATTTTTAATACACTGCATTGATAAGTTAGCAGAGTTAACAACTTAAATAGTTAGCAATTAATCACACCCCAGTTTTGATATATCTCTCTATATTTAATTTTATTTTGTAGTATTGTCAATCGATCCCATTGGATAAACTATGAACCTTGGAGCATTAATTGATTGGGCATATAATTATATTTTTGGGGCTAAACAGTTATGAGGGTAACTGTTCATCCTAATTCTCGAGAAACAATTTTCAATTAGATGACCTGATGATGAAATAAAAGGCAAGTTGCATTAAAAATTGGTAGTGATATTGCGCAATATCTACCTTGAAAATGGGAAAGAACTAATTAAAGTGGGTGGGACAGTCAATAATTCTGGTAAACTATCAACTTTTGAACAAGGACACATATACGTATACAATACATGAAAGTATAACATTTCGGGTAGGTAAACTATCAAATTTTTGAACAAAGACATGTATAGGCATAGAATACATCAATTTTTCAAAACCAAAAATTTTCGTAAATTCTTTTACTATTAGCAAATATGAAAATGGAAAAAGTAATGGTTATGCATTAATTCGAAAAAACAAAGATTATTCTAGTCAGGATTGCTTTATTTACTATTCAAGATTCAAGATCCCAAAATATTTTCTATTTTTTTGATTTTTCTTGATTTCAAATTCAACATTATTTTGTCTGCACCGCGTAGAGAAATGTTAACAAAATTTTGCCTCATTCCACCAACCCAAGTACAATCCCTGAATGCGCCCGGTACAACTCACAGATTACAGTATTTTCTGATATTTATGAATTTACAACTCACCTACCGCAAGAATACAGCAGACAACCGTCGATCGACCCCCCGACCGCCAGCTGGCAACATCTTAAGGCCTCTAGGTGGGCCCGGGGAGAGTGTATATTTTTATTCTTTGATTTTTAATTATCATGTGAATGAGCGATTCCATTGGATTCGGATCTATAAATATACTTGCCTCGTTTCAGTCTCTCACTACGCTGCTTCTCTCAGCCTTCCTCATATCAATCTGCAGATCTCGGCCTCTTCTTTTGCCAGAAGGTATGCACAATGATTGCTTTTTTTTTCTTTCTAATTACTGTGTTAGATTTGGCAATCATGCTTTATTATTGTTGTAGATCTAGTGTTTCGCTTTCATTTTGTGTTATACCGATCTCTGAAATTTATGCCACTTTAATGTCGGCAGTTATATTGTTTTCGATGATGAATGTGCTGCAATACCTTTTCGTTTACTGAATCGAAGATTCTTAACTGCAATTGTGATGGTGGATGTTGATATTTGAACTGTATTGTAAGTTAGATTCAGATCTTGTTCATCATTAAGAGAATGCTGTTATTATCAGCTTAAGATCTGCTTTTTTTATTCTGTACATAATTCGGAAAATTATTTGTTGATCCATAATTCGGAAATTGTTTATTTTAATATAGAGCTTCTAGATCTGCTAAATCTGCCTTTCAAAAGTTCTTAATGTTCCTATACATGAATTAGTCTGTACCATTTACTCTGGTAAATTTGGAGTTGGAAGAAAAATATAAGTTGATTTTACTATAGCTACTTGCTGTTTATTCATTTTGTGATGGTCAACTTAAATTTTGTTGCACCTTTGTAGGGGTAGTTTTTTAGGTTGGCGCCTATGTAGTTACTTAACTGTCATTTAAATTATTGATTTTTTGCATATGCTAGAATCTATAACTGACGCATCGCTGATTGTGATTTCAGATACGATATGGATACCTTCCTATTCACCTCCGAGTCTGTCAATGAAGGACACCCCGACAAGCTCTGCGATCAAGTCTCAGATGCCATTCTTGATGCTTGCCTAGAACAGGACCCCGAGAGCAAAGTCGCATGTGAAACATGCACAAAAACCAACATGGTCATGGTCTTTGGTGAGATCACAACCAAGGCTACGGTTGACTATGAAAAGATAGTTCGTGATACCTGCAGAGGGATCGGGTTCACATCACCAGATGTTGGCCTCGATGCTGATAACTGCAAGGTCCTTGTCAACATTGAGCAACAGAGCCCTGATATTGCCCAAGGAGTTCATGGTCACCTCACCAAGAAACCTGAAGAGATTGGAGCTGGTGACCAAGGGCACATGTTTGGCTATGCCACTGATGAAACACCGGAGCTGATGCCGCTTACTCACGTCCTTGCGACCAAGCTCGGGGCCAAACTCACTGAAGTGAGGAAGAACAAGACCTGTGCTTGGTTGAGACCTGATGGCAAGACACAAGTTACTGTTGAGTACAGAAACGATGGAGGTGCCATGGTTCCTATTAGAGTTCACACAGTCCTCATCTCTACCCAGCATGATGAGACTGTTACAAATGATCAGATTGCAGCTGACTTGAAGGAGCACGTCATCAAGCCCGTGATTCCTGAACAGTATCTTGATGACAAGACCATCTTCCATCTCAACCCATCTGGCCGGTTCGTGATTGGTGGTCCCCATGGAGATGCTGGTCTTACTGGTAGGAAGATCATTATTGACACCTACGGTGGGTGGGGTGCTCATGGTGGAGGTGCTTTCTCCGGCAAAGATCCAACCAAGGTGGACAGAAGTGGTGCATACATTGTGAGGCAAGCAGCAAAGAGCATTGTGGCATCTGGTCTTGCCCGTAGATGCATTGTGCAAGTGTCGTATGCTATTGGAGTAGCAGAGCCCCTGTCTGTGTTTGTTGATACATACAAGACCGGTACGATCCCAGACAAGGATATTCTGAGCCTTATCAAGGAGAACTTTGACTTCAGGCCAGGAATGATGGCCATCAACCTAGACTTGCTGAGAGGAGGAAACTTCAGGTACCAGAAGACTGCTGCCTACGGTCACTTTGGCCGCGATGATCCCGACTTCACCTGGGAGACTGTCAAGATCCTCAAGCCTAAAGCTTGAATTCTTTGAGCTTGTTGCTGCAGTCCAATAACAAGCTTGGATTGATATATCAAAGGCTACGCCTATATTTTTCAGGACTCCCAGATGCAGTACTAGTGTTATTTTGTGTGTTTCAAATGTGGGAGCCTACTCTATTTTTTATTATATGGTTGTACTTTCCTTTCTTTTTTTAATTACCTTGCGCTGTTTTGTGCTAGCAAAAGTTTCCTCTTAACCATTTTTATCTAGACGTTTCACATTCTGGATACTGAGATTGAATATTAATGTAATTCATTTTATGATTTATCAAGCCTGTTTACCTATAATTACTCAGAAATGAATATTATAGTAACATTGTGCAGTGTGGGGTTGTTCATTAATACATCACATGTTCCTACATTCAAATGCATGTTAACTAGAGGCTTTTATTGGATGCAATCAATTCATGAAGTTTGTTTCCTTGTGATACTACAGTGAGCCATTCGTCATATTCATATTTCAATTCCTTCCCTTTCAATCAGGACTCCTCGTCCTCGTCCTCGTCTCATTGTTCGACATCTTTCCTTATAGTCCTTTACCAAATCTTGACAAACCGAAGCAGCTTTTCAAGCACTGAATAGCAATCCAGTTCAGTCGATTTCAGAAAAGGCGCCATGATGGAACTTCTTACGTAATGCTGCTATAGCAGCACTGCTTCTAGCTTCATCCTGCAAATCGTTCAACATGTTATGCAACCTCATTATACGTATGGTGTTGAAATATTGTAAACAGTCATACCTTCCCTTTGAAGGTAACGACTACAGGGCCGCTTCTTGATTCCCTATAGCCACCTTCACATACCAATGAAAGAGGACATAATTATGGTTTGATGGAAGATCAGATCAAACAAGTGATCCATTATCAAAATAATCTTACCAATGACTAGATCAGGAAACTCCATACAAATTTCCGACAGAGGTTCAGCAATTTCCACCTGCACCACGGATGATTATGACATTGTATCATCAGACATAATTTAGGAATATATCTTCTTTCTACCTATTTAGTGGAAGATTATTAAATGCGTACTCATAATATTACTCAGATTCAACCACGAATGTAAGTCATGACCATGGAATTTGTCCATTGACTAGAATGCAAGGTTTGACAAACAGAAGAATAATAACATAGGCTCATAGAGACTCACATCAGAAAGCGTCGTTGCTAGTCTCTTTGACACAAATGGTCCCGTCATTAGCAAATAGCTATGGGATCTCATTAATTCAATCAAGCAATCCCACTCCTGCTCCAGCTCTTTATCATTTGTTGCAGTAAGAATTATCACATTTTGGCACTTGATCTATAAAAATGAGTTGGAAACAGAATTATATGAGGTCCATCTTCAGATACCCAAATAAAGACAAGTGAATTTCCTAGCAACAATGGGTTAACATGCTTTATAGTTACTAGTCTCTAAAGTATCCTCACATGATAGACAAACTAATACGTAAAACACATGAACTAACTGGCAGCTTAAACAAGCAAACACTATGTTGATGTATCAAATGAAAAGATTTTCCGTTGCTCTCATGAGCCAAATATCTCGAAGAAGTCAGCATTACGCCTCAAACACTCTTATTAAAACTTTGTAATTGGTATGAATATAAGGGCCAAAAGTTCAGGAGATGAGATTAACTTACCACAGGCACACTCAGATTTTCATGATGCAACAGCTCAGTTATTCCTTCAGGCAACTTAGCCATCTGGAAATTGGAAACAGACAAGATAAAATGTCAACTAGAAATTCAATATACTTATGATATATGACATCAATGATTCACTGGAGTAACCCCCTTTAGGGTGTTTTGATTTAAAAAAAAAAAGAGTAACTTTCCAAAAAAATCAATTCTCTGAAACTTAAAAACTGCAAGAGAAGATTTGACAGCAATTCACTAATGTATATTCATTCTTGACTTTAAACTTCTAAATTGTATAAATGCCAAGTTCTTTAAATGCTCCAGTCCTAGTCTCTGAGCCAAGGAAGTCATGCTTCTCCTTCACATGTACTTTTGACCCTTCTTATCATTTACAGAAGATGATGTCCAGAATTAACTCCACTTCACTTCACACCCACTTCTTATGCAAACCTAATAAATGAACTAACAAGTTGT
>JAOWBI010000105.1:8653909-8665549 GCA_028566235.1 Salvia elegans | reverse complement strand
CTACTATAGTGAGATGGTGTATTTAGTGGCAGCCAGGCAGAGATACAGAGGTTTTATCTACATGGTTCATAGGTTTGGTGATGAATGTTCTTGCATTGTGCCCACCTCAGATGTTTTCCTAATGTGGCTTACTCATCAGGTGACTTTCTTCAACTTGATATTTGATCATTTTGGAGCTAAGTAGAGTAGAAAGCTATTATTTTTTGTAGTTGCTATGGATATAGAAATGCTTTTTTGAATGTGACATTGATGGCATAGATTCATTGCTGCAAGGTTGTGTCTTTTTTAATGTTTGATAAAGGAGAAGCACATGGAGCTTATTCAGTTGCTTTTTGCCCATGTTGCCTCTCTGTTTTGTTGTCTTTCCACATATGCGTGATTCGCTTTCGGTTGTAGGAATAGTAGGGGAACTTTATAGACTACATGGCTTTCATTTTGTTGTTATTTGTTACATAATTCTACAAGAAAACTATATAACAAACTAATAATTGGATCGACAGAGATTTTTTGACGTGTCGTGTGACTAGAAAGTGAAATCGCAATCCAAACTTTTGAAGGCATCTCATTCTCATCTTGTGTTGTTTTTCGTTGCCTAATTGTCATGTTTTCCTTTATATACCGTTGCGCAATGTGTATGAAGATATATGAGTTATGGTTATTCTTGAGCAATATAATGATGGAAGATATATTTTACTTGGATTTACTAGAGCTATCCAACGGTATATGCAGTAGACTTTAAGGAGTTGGAGGGAGATGTGTGGAAGATAGTCGGGGTAGGGGACGCTATGAAAGAAGAAGACATGGAAGAAACAAAGATGTTGTGGGAGAAAACTTTTGATCAGCCATACGAAAAAGCAGGTGGTGCAGCCATCACAAGGCCTATTGTTGAACCCCCTTTTTACTGGGATGTAACAAATACTGATGTCAACACAAAATACAAGTCTTTGGTGCCGAGGTTCTTGTTCGAGGTTTGTTCATTATTAGTTCTATCCATTTCAATTTGCCAACGTTGCTTATTAGGAAGCAAAAGTTGCTTTGAACTAATCATCTTTGCCAAAGCTAGCTTGAATAAAGTAGATTTTAAACTAATTTATGAGATTAGTGAATGAATAAAGATGCTTAAACAAATCATCTGTGATTGCAGGTGTGCGTAGCAGTAAAAATAATCTCAAACACCAAGCAAGTGAAAAGAAACCCTTCTAGGGATTTCCTTCGTCTTCGAACTGCAAAGTGTCACAGGGAGCTGAAAATGGACAAACCAATATCACATTTCATGCCAGAAACCTGGCAGAAGGCGTGGCATGTCTACTGTGAATTCGGGACCAAAGGACTAATACTTGATCTGCGTCACCATGGAGGCTTCTGTTCTAGAGGCAGCACTCTGCTAGATAGCAAATTGTTTTCTTGGAATGACTTGCTGCGTGCACCCTCTCTCGCATCAGAGAAAGGAATCGATGACAGAGCAAGGGTCGTTACTTCAATAACTCCACCTGTGCAAGCACCTTACTTCCTGAAATGCGTGCCAGACCGGGTGACAGATGATTCAGGTGCGATGATATCGGATGTTATTCTGAAGATGAATCAGTACCGACCCCAGGAGGGGAGATGGTTGTCTCGTACAGTTCTGGATCATGGAGGCAGAGAGTGTTTTGTTATTCGAATGAGGTAGGATATGCATGCATGTTCGTTGAAAAACGTATGTTACAATGAATTGGATATTGATATCTTACATTATTTGCACAACAGAGTCGGAGGGGGGTTTTACCGAAGAGGTGGCGAAGCTCCAAAGGCTGTGAAATGGGAAGATCGCATTATACAAATATTCGAGGGCTCTTGGTCATATGTTATCGGCTCTGGTTCAATCGGTAGATCTCCTGGTATGCGCTCGTTCTTCAAGGCTTCAATAACAGTTCAAACATTCTTTGACAAAATGACCGTTGGCTATCTGGATTGCTCGTGTTTATCGATTTTTATGTGTCTGTTTTCGTGTTGCCTGTTGTGTGGTACCATCTAGAGCAGAGAAATTGGTTGGTACGGCTACACCAAAAGCTCCGAAAGAAGAGCTCCAAGCCTCATGGAAACTCTCATCCGGAATTGAACTTGTGATACAATGGGATTCATCAAAATCTATCTCAGGATTGAGATTTGATCTGCAAAGCGAGACATCTTCTGAACCAATGGTAAGATCAGAACCCCACACTACTAGACAAACGCGCATAGATACATGATACAACGTAATCCAACGATAATAATTGCAGGTAAAGCTGTTGCAAGGTAGACACATGCAATACGAGGTCAAGAAGTCCAGCCTAGAAACACAAGAAGAAGCGAAGGCAGCCGCAAAGAATGAACAAATGGAACAAGATGTTAGGTCAGAGGAAGATGAGTACGTGACCATGGTTAGGTACTCGGAGGAGATCCAATCCGGGAAAGCCACTGCTCTTCTCAACTGGAAACTTCTTGTGGTGGAGGTGCTGCCCGAGGAAGATGCAGTCCTCGTGCTTCTATTAGGCATGGCTATACTCCGGAGCATATCAGAGATGAAGAGGGAAGATGTCGGGAGGCTGCTGGTGCGGAGAAGGATAGGAGAAGCTAAGGTTGGAGAGAGGGATTGGGGGTCGGTGATGCTACATCCGTCTTCGTATTCACCATTGGTTTCGTGTTCGAAACTTCAGCCTTGGTATTGGAATGCAAAGCTGGTTATGGCATCTCAAGGAAGGGATCACCAAGAGGTTGCTCCAACATCTTCAAACTATTCACAGGCAGAAGGTGGAGATAATTTGTATAGGAGTGGAATAATTCCTTGAGATGTTGAAATAATTCTCTTGTAGAGAAGCTGATCTGCCTAGTGATGAACATTATCAGATGTGTTTTCTATCAAGCTGATCATCAAGGACCTATGGATGTGTTTTCTATTTCTATATTTCCATTATTTGATCTGATGTATGAAACACAATGTTATATCTCCTCAAACAGCAACAAGGTTACAAGGCCAACATTATCTTGATGCCAAATAATTGATGAAATACCACATTATCTCCTCATACAACAAATCTTGCAATCATAAAGATTATTAATTACTAGTGAACCTACTCATAAACCTGATGATGCGATAATCTTGGCCAAGGAACAACAACAAGAGGCACCTTCTTTTTCAACACTATCCCAAACTTTTCTGAAAGATCCAAAGTCTCCCCCTCACACACTTCCCACCTAAAACTATGCACAAGTGAAGCTAGAGCATACATAACAACCCTCTCCGCCATTGCCACTCCAGCGCAGCTTCTCCGACCTGACCCGAAAGGCAAGTATCTGAAGTCATTACTAAAATCACCCTCGCCATTCAAGAACCTCTCGGGTATGAATTCATTTGGATTAGTCCAATTTTCGGGGTCCCTATGTATCGCCCACACGTTCACAAACGTGCGGGCGCCCTTTGGGACGGTGTACCCTGCAACGATGCAGGGCTTACTCGGGCAATGTGGCACCATGAGTGGAAGCACCGGATGCAACCGTAGAACCTCCTTCATCACCGCGTTTAGGTATGGCAATTTGCTGGTGTCGGACTCCTCCACCGCCCGATTCTTGCCTACCACGGCGTCCACCTCCCGTTGCGCCTTGTGCATCACCTCGGGCTTCTTCATCATCTCTGCCATCGCAAACTCCACCGTGCTGGAGGTCGTGTCTGTGCCTCCCACGACCATATCCTATTATATATATAGGGATATGATCAGTTGATAACTTTCTTAAAATGATAACCGACAATTATGTCAACAACCATATCTTTTGTTGACATCTATATTTACATGTCAACATAAGACATACGTATGTCAACTACGTTTAGCTGACATACAAATGTCTTTGTGTTGACATCCATAATGTAGGTTGTTGACATAATTATCAGTTATCAATTCAAGATAGTTGTCCACTTAACAGGACTCTCTATATATGTGTATATATTCATTCAAAATATAGCTTTAAAAAAGAAATTAATCAAACTTACAATAAGCAATGCTTTGATATGCATCATGGTGAGAGGAATCTCAGTCTGACCACCTTCTTTCAAGCGCAGCAGCACTTGCAAAAAGTTGGTTGCTTTACCAAGATCACCTCCATTAATTATATTAGCCCTCCTTGTCATAATTTCCTCTTGAATAATCTTGTCAAACAAAACCTCAAGCTTCACACTCACCTTCTTATATTGCTTGCTCAAACCCTGCAAATCCATCCAAGCAAGGCTAGGGAAGAAATCAGACACATTAGGCTTCCCAAGAAGCTCCGTGATCTCCCCAACAACCTCCCTAAACTCCCCTTTAACCGTCCTTCCCCACAACATTCTCATAATCACATTAAGCACCCCCGAAAACATCATCTCGCCAACGTTCACCGGAGCGCCCTTGAGACCGTGCAAGCGGCCGACGATGCTCCTGACCTCGTGCCTCCGGTAGGAGTAGAACGCGTCCAGCGTGGCGTGACCGAGCATGTCGCGCACGCAGGCCTTCCTCAGCATCCTCCACTCGGGGCCGTGCGGGGTGAAGACTATGTCGCGGCCGCCGTACTCGGCCGACATCACCACAGCAGGGACGGGGCGGTTGGCGAAAACGACGTCGTGCTGGTTCAGCACCTCGCGGGCCGCGGCCGGGGAAGTGATCACCACGCTCAGAGTTCTGCCGAGTTTCAGGGAGAAGATGGGGCCGTAGGATGCGGCCAGGCGGGCGAAATGAGAGTGCAGCTCGGGCTCGAGGAAGGGGAGGCTTCCGACGAGGGGCAGCCCACGAGGGCCCGGGGGGAGAGGGGGTTTTCGCTTTCGTGAGAGGCATGAGTACCAGATCACTGTCAAGATGGGGATTGCATACAACAGAAGAACTCTGCTGTTGAAGATTTGATCGGAAAAGGCGAGATTAGTTACTATCTGCATAGCAATAGTGGTGTTTGCATTGGATAATGTGTTGGATCCAAACTCATTAGTTGACTTGTGATGGAGCTTTTGATTGGCTAGATCTATTTAGTTTGTCTTCGGTGATTACTATATTGCAAACATTGTATATATATAATTATATATTCTACTTATCTATTGTGTAAAATGATACCATAATCGGATGGGAATCTTGATTTTGAGTTCGGACAAAGTATCCATTGGTTTTATTTATGGAGTTCATTTCCTCGTTGCTTTATTCATTTTTAGGCTTAATAGTTCATGAATTTCAAGAAATACTTCATTTATAGCCGACAATAATAATTGTGTATGTTTGCGCCCAATTTTTAATAGTACATTTGATTGATGCTTTGCTAATACTCAATTAAATTTAATTGAATAGTGAGGTAAAATTTTATTGAGAAAGAGTGAAAAATAATCATTGTTTGGCTCAAATCTTGACATTATTATCGTTGTTAAAGCGGAATATAATTAGACAGTTTATTAGAATTCAAATTATATTGATTTTTTATCAAAATGTAATCTATATAAAAAACACTAAATAAGACAATAATTAACTGTAGTTTTTCTATAAAAAACACTAAATAAGACAATAATTAACTGTAGTTTTTCTTGTGAGATACTTGGTCATCACAAGGCACAAGCTACACCCCGAGGAGATTTTGTCCAAATCAAATAAACCAGTTCTTTAATTCACCTTATACCTAAACCTGCTAAAAGACAATCACATGTCTGGTTTTAAGTCCAATCTTATAAAGTTTGGTATGCTAATAATTCGCACTCTAGCATCAAATAAGCAACAGATATCTTAAATTCTAATAAGCGTATGATGTTTATTTTAGAGTATCAAATTCAATAATATATCAAGTTAAATTAATAAACTCTAATAATATCATAATACTGCAAGATTATAGAGTCGTGAGAAGAATTTCAAGTGTCGATCCAAAGGGGGTGAAAGATTGTTTAAACTTTCTACAAATAAAAGTGCTACTAACATAAAGGTTTGGTTTTTGGTTTTCAAAGACAATGACAAATTAAAACAATCAATTAACAACTACTAAAAGATTTCACAAATGGAAAGACATAAGTTACTCCAAGTTGCTCATTATACTGAATCATTCTACACCAACATCAAAAGCACATACATTGAGATTAATTCAATAACCTAATCACATACACTGAAAATGCATATAATGTGTTGTTGATAATTATCTGAACTTAATATTTGAACCAATCTTCAATGAATACGAATTCCCGCGGTAGCGCGGGATTAAGATTCACCTACTATAGTTTCGTACTTAATCCACTATCAAATTATCATCTGAACAACTCAAATTAGATAGCACACTAGACAACTGAGCACTATCAACCTATGTTAAAGAGACAATAAAAAAATGACTTAATCCAAAAACATAGTGTATAAACAATAAGCACATTGAAGGTGACATAACATATGGACCATGCGTCTGTTGCGGATGGCTTGTGTTTGCGCTCATCGCCGGTGACCTAGCTCGTGATGGAGATGGCGATCCTTGGTCAGCCTCCGTTGGGCTGCATCTACTACCTTGGGTTAGCAACAGCCTTGTCTCTAAGGCTGACATTCAGAAAATGACTCTGTACGCTCTCAGTTGGCTCCCATGTGCCTTCTTATGATATTTTTCGTTTGTCAAAAATATACTTATTTTCCACCAAATCATAAAATATGGGATAATTGAGAAAAATATCAAAATTATTGACTAGAATACTGCCAAACTTCATAATGGTTTTGGCTATTTACCTTTTTAATAAAGCATAGATCTTTTAAAAACAATACTATAATGAAAAGAAATACTCCCTCCGTCCCGGATAATTCGCCTTATTTTGACCGGACACGGGTTTTAAGAAATGTAATGAAAAGTGAGTTGAAAAAGTTAGTAGAATATAGGTCCTACTTTTATATATTAGTTTTATAATAAAATGTGAGTATGAATGAGTTAGTGGAATATGGGGTCTACTATAAAAAATGGTAAAAAGTGAAATAAGATAAATTATGTGGGATGAACTAAAATAAAAAAATAGGACAAATTATCCGGGATGGAGGGAGGAGCAGTAGTTATACGAGAACTCTCTCTCTTATATTGCTTTAAATAAATTTATTTACTCAAAAAGGGATGCACTGTTGCAACTGCACAGCACACTAATTTATTATGGGTGCTGTTGTGGATTAGGGTTTGAGTGAAAGGGCCCAGCCCACAACCCACACTATCTGTCCCTATAAAGAAGCGAAATTGGTTTAGAGTTAGGCATAACTATCGGCGCTTGCCTCCCTTTAATTTCAACTGTTTCCAACTTGAGTTAATGATTTTTTCCTTTTTTCCACAAGTTTTCTTTTTGATTGCACATAGTTCTTCTCCGGAGTGTTTATTACTCTCATTCCCGAGATTTTATTTGTGCGCATAGAAAATGTTTGGTCCAATCTGCTTGAGCCCTCTCCATTCTAAATCCATGGAGTTTCGCTTCAATGATATTGGACCACATTCCTTTTCTCTATTTGTTCAATCCATTTTTTAATTCAAATTACTTCCAGTTTTGCCGTTTGCTGACACTAATCAAATGTATTTAGCCTTATTAATAATCAACGTTTTCAATAAGATATCTCATGCTATGGCTATATATCATTGATAAAATGCACCGCTAATTTATTATTCAAATCTAACATCCGTTTATGTTTCAGTCACCAATTTAGTATTCAAATCCATATCGGTTTTATTGACCGGAAACAGTGCACACGTTTGTTATTTTAATGAAAAATATTAATGGAGTCATTCACTCTTATTTGTTGGTAGTTGTCACCTGACATATTTAAAACAGTTGCCCTGCATTTATTCGCTCTAATTCACGGATAAAGATTCTTTAAAAATTTATTTATTTTTGGGGTATTGATTCCTAAAGTTAAACATTGGTCGACGTTTTTTTGTTATTTTTCACGAAGTTGTAAAAATCAAGAATTAAATTTTCTTGTTAAATTGATTATTTAACCATGTGTTTTTAGAGCCTCCATAATAGTGTGTGGACTAATTAATAGCTTAACACAGCCACATTATTAGGACTAATCATAGTGTTGCCACGTCACTAGGATTAGTCGAGAAAGTGCAATAATAATTTCATTAAACAAAAAGTGCAATAATAATTTTATTAAAAATTCAACATGAATATGGATGGAGAAAGTACAATAATAATTTCATTAAATAAAAAAAAGTTAATGTAATACAATTAGAAAAGTACAATGATTCAAACAAAAATTACATTATAGATATTAAAGTGCACTCATCCAAGCATTTGCCGATCTCCAATAAAAGTTAATGTAACTCTTCAGTTTTGATACCACAGTCGCGTTGGACCCTTCACTGCCGCCCATCGAGCCTGGAGCACACCAAATGCCCACTCCTTATCCTTGTGCGCCGCCTCCTGTCGTTGCGCAAAGTAAATCTTATTTGGCTCTGTTTGGCATCTGCTCGTCTTCACAAACACGGGCCACATAGGGTATATCTCATCCGCCAAATAGTAGCTCATATTGTGCTGGTTGCCGTTGGCGACAAAACTAATGGCCAGACCAACGCCGTTGCACTGCTCGTTGAAAAGGGGCGACGACTGGAGGATGTTGACGTCGTTGTTTGACTCGGCTATCCCAAAATACTCATGCCAAAATCCATAGCCGGTAGTCAACTACGACTTCGAGTATTATCGGGAGATTCTTGCCTTTGAAGCCAGTCGTGAACATCCCTTTCCAGGCGGTGGGGCATTTCTTCCATTCCCAATGCATACAATCTATGCTGCCAACATTCCAGGGAACCCGTGCACCGTCCCGTGCATATGCATCAGAGTCTGACAGTCTTCAGGGGTAGGCTTTCGTAGATAACTCTCCCCGAATATGTGAGTGACGCCCGACAAAAATGCTGCAGACACTCGCGGGCAGTCGTCTCGTCTATGTGGAGGTACTCGTCGAACATGTCCGCCGCGCCTCCATAGGCCAACTGCCTGATTGCTGCAATGCACTTCTGTATAAGCGAGTGACCAGGCCTAGCACTCGTATGCTCTCTGTAACGGAAATACTTGTACCGCGTTCTAAAGCGTTCATTCATTCATAGCGGTTGGTGCATATGCTCATAAATAGCGGCCGGTGCATCATAAAACGCTGCCGGAAAAAGGTCTCCCCAGACCGCGGCTCCTCGGCAAAGTAGTCGTCAAACAAGCGTTGGTGGGCAACGATGTGGTCGCGGGGGACTACGGTTCGATGATGGATGGGGCGTGGGACCGTTGGTTGCTGTTGTTGTAGCTGCTGGCGCAAGTGCTCATTCACCAATCGATTTATCTCCGCGGACATATAGGCCCGCAATTGTTCGTTAATTATCTGCGATTCATCAACATCCCCACCACTACCACTAGCCATTTTCTGATCCAATGGTAAAATGAGAAATGTAGAGAGAAGGAAGAGAAACTCGTTAATACAAGTGGTGCAAATGAAATGAAGTGCGACGAGCCGTATATATAGAGTTGAATTAAATAAAATAAAAAATTAAAAATAGCGCTAGTCGGTCTTTCGTCCGTCGCGTCACCATAATAGCGGAAGAACGGACGGACGAGCGATCGGCTAACGCCTGCCCACTGCGGATGAGCACTCGTCCGTCGCGTTCGTCCGTCGCCCGTGCCGGCCCCAATAGTGGACGAACGCGACGGACGAACCGCTAGCCAGTCACTTGTCCGTCCGCTCGTTCACTATTGTGGATGCTCTTAATTAAAATGTAAAATTGGTAAAGTAAATAATATTTAGGATAACTGAATCTTGGGAATATAATGACGCATGTAATGTCTATAACTAACTTCCAGTGGTTACATGCTAAACTTGATGGCAGACTTAAGACCAAGTTTATCGGTTGGATGAAGCCGACCTCCATGTCATTACACAATTAACAAAAATGGAATTGAAGGTCTTCCTCTCTCTTTAACCGTGGCGCATGGTAGGCAGCCTCCAACCATTTGGTTGCCCATGTCATTCTATTGATTCAGTCAATGAGATTGAGCCAAATTGCATAATCTCATTGGTTGATATTTTATTTTTATAAAACTTATATAGTACTCCCTCCGTCCCATAAAAATATGGGAAATAGGTATGACATGTGAATTAAGACAAAATTGGTAAAGTACGAGAGAAGAAGAGAAGAATAATTGTTAAAGTAGTGTTTGTGGATAGTTGGACCTACATTTTTAAAATATGAGAAATGGGTATGACATGTGAATTAAGGAAAAATTGGTAAAGTAAGAGAGAGGAAAAAAATAATAGTTAAAGTAGTGTTCGTGGATAGTTGGACTTACATTTTTAAATTATTATAACTTTCCAAAAATGGAATGCACATATTTTTGTGAGACGGACGAAAATGAAAGTTTACATATTTTTATGGGACGGATGGAGTATCTTTTATATATTATGTTAAAAATGGTAAAAATTATTAAAAAATTTATCCTCTATAAACAGAGACTACATTTGCTATAGTTTTGTAAACAAAACAATTTCATCTTTTCTCTTTATAAAATCCTTCTTCTTTAGTATAATTTCATATTTTTTATTTGTTTGTTTTTATAATTTTTAGTTTGTCATTTATTGTGTAATAGTAATATTTCATGTTATAGTATTATTATAAAAAATAATAAAAATAAAAATATAATGGTATGGCCGAGTGGTCATTGATAGATCATTAAAATATGTATGGTTGGGTTGGATGAATATAAATAATGTGGAGAAGATAAAAATTAATTAAATATTAAAAATATGGATGATTAGGTTGGGTTGGTCACTTATTGATAAATAGTTAGTCTAATGGTATGCATTGACTCCAACAAGCACCAATTATGAACTACGTCTATAGATAGGACACACACTCCATGCATTTCCACAAATATTTCTTTGCATAAACATAAGTTCTTTCTGTGCATTCTTCATATGTTAAAGCTATGTCATCACCATCTTCCATTTTGGCAAAATTTGTCTTTCAACAATGCTGCTACATCCGAGCCGATGTCGTTTCATTTATGGGGATGAAACGCTAAATTCGAGAGCACTACCAGGCGTATCACGTCTTGTAAAAAGAGGACTTCTCAACTTGGCTATTAAATTTTTGTATTTTAGATTTTTAATGTAGTTCCTTTCCCGTCTTTCATTTTTGTGTAATTCCTTATGTTAAGTACGGAAATTCTCAGTACTTTAAGTGCATGTTTGGTAGAGCACAAGATAATTAATTAAGATTGGCTTTAAGATAAAGATATGCTATCTCACTCTTTTGGGTTATTAAATAATTCACCATTTTGAACTAATTCACTCCTGGCCTTAGCGGGTCAAAATGGGCTTTGATAGCCTAACATGGACCATATTTATCTACTAAACAACTAAATAACTCATACATCTTGGTCTTATCTAGGTTATCAAACAAGCACTAACGATACAGTTTGGCTTTGCATTTACTTGGAAAATTACATTATGTTCGCAAATTACCGAGTAGTATGGTCGCTGGGTAAATTTTGCTCACTAAAGCCTATGTGTTTTATGGTGTACATAAACCACATTATTTTCTATTATATAGTATACCTTCTTATTTTTTTAATAATAATAATAATAATAATAATAATAATAATAATAATAATAATAATAATAATAATAATAATAATAATAA
>JAOWBI010000105.1:7276071-7288576 GCA_028566235.1 Salvia elegans | reverse complement strand
TTGGGGGTCCTCTGTGAATCTGTGATTGATTGAGAATGCTGCTTTGATAATAATTTCAGGGTTTTCCGGATTGTACATGCTCCGATCTTCTTGAAGTCATTTGCATCAGACAGACGACACATGAAAGATCCTTCTGGAAACTGGACTGCCACGCCGCCTTCATATGACGTAATCACTGCTGAAGGTAGAAGTCCTTCATAGCCTTCTGCTTCCAGAGTCAAGTATTTATAACCATGGACATAAGATGGCACCATTATCTAAATGATAAACTGAAGAAGTTGCTTTATGACCCTGTTCTGTTTTCTAATTGTTCAAGAACAAGTGAATAACTGTAATCATATTCACAATTGTTGAAATTAACATAATCCCATGGAGAACAAGACCTTCCCCCAAACTTAAGCAGACTCGAAGCAATATAATGCGTGTATTTCCTACTCTGGGTGAAGGGTAGTTTCTTGTAGTTAACATGCTCGATTCTTCTGCAATGGTATCCTTAACCGTGTTTGTCTGTGACAGATGGAACGGCCCACAACTTGAACGAGTACATGGCAATGTCCTCTCTTGATGTCGTAAAGAGCATAGGAGCTGATGCAGTCGACACAGCTTTGACCCAAAAACTTGGAGTGCTAGTTGGGGAGAGTAAACTTGAGGAATTTTTTTCTCAGATTCCATTGTAATTGGTGAAAAATCATTTTAGACTGTGTAGTAGATTGTTGTGTAACTTGTATGGGGTCAATACCTAATGGTGAGGTGAAATTTGAGACTGTTGGATGACTGTAGCAACAACCAGCAAGTGTTTCTATTCTAAGATTGAATGAAAAATTGAAAATTGCTGTATTTTCGGCCAAATTTTAGGCGTTTGAGATACTTCATCATATGTGAAAATTGTTAATGCTGCTTTACATAAGTTAGGGAAGGAAACACAAATTGTTTTCTCAACAAATCAGCCTATTTTTTGATAACTGCAGAACTAAGTCGAAATAGCACACAGATAGTCAGTCAGATACAGTCGAACCCAAGGTTTTATTTGTTGATGATTGGACCGGCAGCGGCCCATTACCTGCAATTTGAAATCATGGCTTCGGCCCAATATATTAAAGCTATGCATCTTCTACTTATGGATATTGGTATTGGGATTTAAATTTTACAACTACTTGTTTTTCCTAGTGTGGATTTGTTAAATTAAGTCGTGCAATTTTAGGTGGTTGTTTTGTAAAGTTATGATGGTAATTATGGTTGGTTAATCAAGATTATTGCACACTTAAAAAATGTTACTGCTGTTGCTAGTGCTATAATTCTTCCACCGTCGCAGATATTTCTAAGTGGCCTGAAATAAAATTGACAATAGCAAGTAGCTAAATTACAATAAACTTTTTCTATAAAGTATAAACAACTCAGGAAACTGAAGCTGATTGAACAACTACCTTACTTGTTCGACTCACTAGAAAAAGATTTCACCAAAGATATCAAGTTATGGTGGAAAATAAATCATCGGTGATTTACATGTAAAAACAAAAGAAAAAAAAGTATTCTGGGACCCAGAAGATATCAAGCCTGTTGTTGAAGGAGGGTCACAAGAATAAGCACCCACAGTCCCCCTCTCATCCACACTTTGTTGCATCTGCAATTCGATGAAATCCAGCTCAACCAATCAGAGCTCGAGGAGCTTCATCATAAATGCTCTACTAGATAACCATAAGCCCACCCCCACCACCCCTCCCTTAAACGTGTCCCTCTTCTCACCATCAACTCAAAAACCACCACAATTTTATAAAAAGCTAACCACACTCCCTCCCCCCAGAGAATGGGAGAGTTTGAGAAAGAAATTCTTTAATTTCCTTCAAAAATTGCTCTGTTTTTTTGCAATCAATTCTCCTCCTTCAATCTCTCTCTACACGGAAAACGGACATATATTCATATACAATTTTCCCCTTGTTTTCTCCCATTGTTAATACAATCAAGACTCCATTTTTATCAGTCTCTTCAATCAAGAAACACAGTGCTCTGTTTCCTGCAGCAATGGCGTCTTCTTTGGTTTCATCGCCATTCACACTCCCAAACTCCAAAGCAGTAAAGGTCCCATCCCTCTTACAAAAGCACTACCTCCTCCACTCCTTCCTCCCCAAGAGAAGCGCCGCCAAAACCAACCAGAAATTCAAATGCGCCGCCATTGGCAACGGCCTCTTCACGCAGACCACGCAGGAAGTCCGCAGAATCGTGCCTGAGAAATCGAACCTCACCACCGTGAAGGTCGTGTATGTCGTCCTCGAGGCCCAGTACCAATCCTCCCTCACAGCAGCAGTGCAATCCCTCAACAAGAGCAACCAGTACGCCTCCTTCGAGCTCGTGGGCTACCTCGTGGAGGAGCTCAGAGACGTGAACAACTACAACAGCTTCTGCAAGGACCTCGAAGATGCCAACATCTTCATCGGATCACTCATCTTCGTGGAGGAGCTCGCATTGAAGGTGAAGGCTGCCGTGGAGAAGGAGAGAGACAGACTCGATGCTGTGCTTGTCTTCCCATCAATGCCTGAGGTCATGAGGCTGAACAAGCTCGGTTCTTTCAGCATGTCTCAGCTGGGGCAATCGAAAAGCCCCTTTTTCCAGCTCTTCAAGAAGAAGGGCAAATCGAATGCAGGCTTTGCTGATAGCATGTTGAAGCTTGTCAGAACTCTGCCTAAGGTGTTGAAGTATCTGCCTAGTGATAAGGCTCAGGATGCAAGGCTGTATATACTCAGCCTGCAGTTTTGGCTCGGGGGATCACCTGATAATTTGGTGAACTTCTTGAAGATGATCTCGGGCTCATATGTGCCGGCGTTGAAGGGGGCGAATATCGGGTATTCGGATCCTGTTCTGTACTTGGATAGTGGGATTTGGCACCCATTGGCTCCTTGTATGTATGATGATGTGAAGGAGTATTTGAATTGGTATGCAACGAGAAGAGATGCTAATGAGCAGCTCAAGAGCAAGAATGCACCTGTGATTGGGCTGGTTTTGCAGAGGAGTCACATTGTGACTGGTGATGAGAGCCACTATGTGGCTGTGATCATGGAGCTTGAGGCTAGGGGAGCCAAGGTGATACCGATCTTCGCTGGGGGGCTTGACTTCTCTGGGCCCGTGGAGAGGTACTTCATTGATCCGGTGACCAAGAAGCCAATGGTCAACTCGGTTGTGTCGCTTACTGGCTTTGCTCTTGTTGGGGGGCCTGCCAGGCAGGACCACCCGAGGGCCGTGGAGGCCTTGATGAAGCTCGACGTGCCTTACATTGTGGCGTTGCCGTTGGTGTTCCAGACGACGGAGGAGTGGCTCAACAGCACCCTGGGGCTGCACCCTATTCAGGTGGCTCTGCAGGTAGCTCTCCCTGAGCTTGATGGTGGCATGGAGCCTATCGTTTTCTCGGGCCGGGATCCGAGGACAGGGAAATCACATGCTCTTCACAAGAGAGTGGAGCAGCTCTGCACCAGAGCTATCAGATGGGCTGAACTCAAGAGGAAAACAAAGGTACCTACTGATTTTATTTTATAAGCTACTTACTAATGTTTCTTAAATATTTCGTATTTGCTTGCTGTCAAATAAGTACAAAGTAGTAGAATAAGGTGATCAAGTAGTTTGTGCATAGAACCTCAACAAATTAGGCCTTGTGTATCAATCAACACAGTTTACTCATCTCTTTCTTGATTAGTTTGGAGAGAGAGCTATATCATTGAGTTTAAGATGTACTTATCATAATATATGATCATGATATCTGTGTTGTAGGCAGACAAGAGGCTAGCAATCACTGTATTCAGCTTCCCACCAGACAAAGGCAATGTAGGAACTGCAGCCTACTTGAATGTCTTCACTTCCATCTACTCTGTGCTCAAAGAGCTCAAGAGAGACGGCTACAATGTCGACGGCCTTCCAGAAACTTCCGAAGCCTTGATCGAGGAGATCATCCATGACAAGGAGGCGCAGTTCAACAGCCCCAACCTCAACGTGGTCTACAAGATGGGCGTCCGTGAGTACCAGAAGCTGACTCCGTACGCCACTGCCCTTGAGGAGAACTGGGGGAAGCCCCCCGGTAACCTAAACTCGGACGGGGAGAACCTCCTTGTCTATGGCAAGCAGTACGGGAACGTCTTCATCGGTGTGCAGCCAACCTTCGGCTATGAAGGAGACCCCATGCGCCTCCTCTTCTCCAAATCCGCCAGCCCCCACCATGGATTCGCTGCATACTACTCGTATGTGGAGAGGATCTTCAAGGCGGACGCTGTCCTCCACTTTGGCACCCACGGGTCCCTTGAGTTCATGCCCGGGAAGCAAGTAGGCATGAGTGATGCCTGCTTCCCAGACAGCCTCATCGGGAACATCCCCAACATCTACTACTATGCTGCCAACAACCCATCTGAGGCTACAGTGGCCAAGAGGCGTAGTTATGCAAACACCATCAGTTACCTGACCCCTCCTGCCGAAAATGCCGGCCTCTACAAAGGCCTCAAGCAACTCAGCGAGCTGATCTCGTCGTACCAGTCTCTTAAGGACTCGGGCCGTGGCCAGCAGATTGTGAGCTCCATCATCAGCACTGCCAAGCAGTGCAATCTTGACAAGGACGTGGATCTACCCGAGGAGGGAGTCGAGCTTGCTCAGAAAGAGCGTGATCTTGTCGTAGGAAAGGTGTATGCAAAGATCATGGAGATTGAATCAAGGCTGCTACCCTGTGGCCTTCATGTCATTGGTGAGCCTCCAACTGCAATGGAGGCAGTGGCAACACTAGTTAACATTGCTTCGTTGGACCGAGCAGAGGAGGAGATTACATCTCTCCCGTCTATATTGGCTCAGACTGTGGGAAGAGATATCGAAGATATCTACAGAGGAAGCGACAAGGGAGTCCTACGCGATGTGGAGCTCCTCCGGCAGATCACTGAGACATCACGTGGGGCAATCACCGCGTTTGTGGAGAGATCAACCAACAGCAAAGGCCAGGTTGTTGAGGTAGCTGATAAGCTGACGTCAATCCTTGGCTTTGGTGTGAATGAGCCATGGATTCAATACCTATCGAACACCAAGTTTTACAGGGCAGACAGAGAGAAGCTGAGAGTGTTATTCCAGTTCTTGGGAGAATGCTTGAGGCTGATTGTGGCGGACAACGAGGTTGGGAGCTTGAAGCAAGCGCTGGAAGGGAAGTACGTGGAGCCAGGGCCAGGTGGGGACCCCATCAGAAACCCGAAGGTGTTACCTACAGGGAAGAACATCCACGCCTTGGACCCACAGTCCATCCCAACCACTGCGGCTATGCAGAGCGCTAAGGTCGTTGTGGAGAGGCTGCTCGAGAGGCAGAAGATTGATAACGGAGGGAAGTATCCGGAAACGGTTGCTTTGGTGCTGTGGGGGACTGATAACATCAAGACATATGGTGAATCTCTGGCTCAGGTTCTTTGGATGATTGGAGTCACACCGGTGACTGATGGGCTCGGACGTGTGAACCGTGTGGAGATAGTGAGCCTCGAGGAGCTCGGGAGGCCTAGGGTTGATGTCGTTGTCAACTGCTCCGGTGTCTTCAGAGACCTCTTCATCAACCAGGTATCCAAGAGTCTAAAATTTGCTGTGTTATCGATCACAATACATGACCTAATATGCTAACAAGGCTTTACATTTTGTAGATGAATCTTCTCGACCGGGCAGTGAAGATGGTGGCGGAGCTGGATGAGCCGGTGGAGCAGAACTACGTGAGGAAGCACGCACTGGAGCAGGCCAAGGAGCTGGGAGTCGAGGTGAGGGAGGCTGCATCGCGCATATTCTCAAACGCCTCCGGCTCCTACTCCTCCAACATCAACCTTGCAGTTGAGAACTCCTCATGGAATGACGAGAAGCAGCTGCAGGATATGTACCTGAGCCGGAAGTCGTTCGCCTTTGACAGCGACACCCCTGGTGTAGGCATGACCGAGAAGCGTAAGATCTTCGAGATGGCTCTCAGCACGGCCGACGCCACCTTCCAGAACCTCGACTCGTCAGAGATCTCCCTCACCGACGTTAGCCACTACTTTGATTCGGACCCCACAAACCTCGTGCAGAACCTCCGGAAAGACGGCAAGAAGCCGAGTGCATACATTGCAGACACCACCACAGCCAATGCACAGGTATTAGCTAGTTTCCATATGCTCTAACCATAGAAAACTGTCTCTGTTTTGGCTGAGCTGGCTTGGCGTCGTGACGGTGCAGGTGCGTACACTGTCGGAGACAGTGAGGCTGGACGCGAGGACGAAACTGCTGAACCCCAAGTGGTACGAGGGGATGCTGTCAAGTGGGTATGAGGGTGTCCGGGAGATTGAGAAGCGGCTGACCAACACTGTAGGGTGGAGCGCAACATCGGGGCAGGTGGACAACTGGGTGTACGAGGAGGCTAACACGACGTTCATCCAAGACGAGGAGATGCTGAACAGGCTGATGAACACCAACCCCAACTCCTTCAGGAAGCTGCTGCAGACTTTCTTGGAGGCCAACGGGAGAGGATACTGGGAGACCTCTGAAGAGAACATTGAGAGGTTAAGGCAGCTTTACTCTGAAGTTGAAGACAAGATTGAAGGAATTGATCGTTGAGATTCACATTCAAAACAAAACTGTTACTCTCCACTGCAAATAACATTAGGCTCTTCTGTCTGCTTGAATTCTTTTGCCAATTGCCCGCATTGTATTGATTTTTCACAGGGTTGTTGGTTTGCTTCTTTGTAGCAATGTCAAGATACTGATTTCACTTAAATTTTCAACTTTATCAAACAAGCATTTGCTGAATGATTCTAATCATTTTGGAGACACCAAAATTCAAAAATTTGAAGGAAGCAACATGTAATATGTTGTAAGAATGAACATTAAATCGAATGTACACATTACATTTTCCAAGAAAACATACCAAAGCAAATCTAACTGTTTCTAGGCAAGATCTACACCTAAGCAATGCTTCCAAAATAAAAAATCTACAAAGGAAGCCTTCTTCCTCCTGAAAGAATATTAGTACAAACAAAAACTTTGTGTAGTATGTATTTATTGTCCATGAAAGTGAATACATAATTGCAGGAAAAAAGTCTAACTTTATTTCGACATCAGACGAGCTCCATCAACAGAGGATCCCCGGCTGCCATGATCCTGATCAGCTTGATGAAGTCGTGCTCGCTCGTCACACTCCAGGGGTGAATGGCAGGGGCTTCGGGAGAGTAGAACAACGTTGAGTTGCTCTGTAGCTTCTGCTTATACTTCATTGAGTTGAGCACTGAGTCAAAGTTTTCAGGCATATCCATTGCTGAAAAGAACATTGGTATAGCAACTTTGTGATGGACGTCCATCTCGTCCACGAGATTGACAAGATCAGTGAAATCAGCAACAAAACGTCGAGGGATGTAGAACACTTCCGAATTGCAGATTACGAGGTTTTGGTGATCTTTTACACTACCTTTATACTTGACTTGAAGATGAGCAGGCATTGCAGCAACCACTTTCTTCACCATATCAGCTTGCTTCACAAACCAATCCGAGTTGCCAGAAACCGAGACAGTTGTCCATGACTTGGACACCTAAACACATCCATTATTATAAGATGGGGCGAGATCACCAGTTTTTCTAAGTCAATCATCTATACTAGAGTGAAAAATCAAATATTTACCTTGTTTGTGATCCAGAGCTTAGACTTGTCAGCTTGGAGCAAGTTCCAGTAATTAAGAATGGTATCATCGTGCAGAAACAGAAAGCCGTCTGCACTGGAGTATCTGTCAAAAACCTTTGGCAAATACCTGAAAACAATAGAGAGATGATCTAAATGAGAATGAAGAAGATCAAAAACTTCCCTCATTCACCAATAACTAAAAGCGTACAAAATGTAAGCTAAAAAAAATGGTCAGAATGTTGCAAAATGTTGCTTTCTACTGAGTTTAGTGAGCTTAAGATTTTTTAGCCTCAACTTCAGCAAAGAAAAAGTCGACAAAAGACAGCCTCGTAGCCTACAGAGAGAAGTTTGACAATACTTAGTTATAGACGAGCTGTTTCTCATAAGTTGCGGCCCTTTGCACGTGTAGAGGTATATGATATCTATTTACATACTACAAATTAAGGGGGAAAAGAGTAACAAAAGTGGAGCACATAGAGAGGAAATCAGAGTTAAGAATCACATACTTGTAAACATAGTCCAATTGGCCTTCTTCCACGGCAAGATCTGTATTTTTCTCCTTAGATAATATAATAACTGTTTTGAATATCCTGCCATATAGTAACCTCCATTCCAATGCAGTACGCTCAACAGGTCCGCTGCAGAACATTACGAGCACTACATTCCCAAAATGCTTCCTCCAATGAATCAAGTTCCCGATTTCATAATTCACTGTTCCAATCTCCTCAACTCCAAGATGCACAGATGGTAACTTTTGAGGAACAAACTCCTTCCGGTCGCCATGACCAATGGTTGCCCTTGGCCGGTCTAATTCGAGTGTCATCAGACGAGGCTGCTGGTAGCCGACAGCAAGAAGATCCTGAAGCCAAGCAGCAGTGAAATGCAGGTCCTTTTCCGTCCAGAAGCCTTCCTCGGCCATAACGTAACTCAACTCCAAGATTTTCTCAAACAACCTATGCTTACTAGATCTCCACGCCACCAAGAAATTGATCAGACGGCCCACGTTCACATGAAGATCTTTCTCCTCTGAAAAAGGGTATGCTTCAACTTTGTCATACCGATGAGCGGTGGGTGGATATACCACAACGTATCCACCGAGCTCCCACAAAAGTCTCTGCGCCCAATACCCCCTCAAGACATCAGAGGCCATTGTGCTAACTGACACAGGAAGCATCAAACCCCAAAATGCAGACGAATGGAATATCGTGTTAAATGAATTGACAGGCACCATTGTGCCCTGAGGTAATGCCACTTTAGGGGCACGGTCATCAAACCTAATGTCAAACGCCTCCAATGAAGCCTTCCTAGTGAAGTAAAATACAGAATCGACATCAGGTAGCCCATTGGAAATACCCTGTTGTATAAACTGTTTCCCCCCGAAGACCTCTGTGTAGAACTCCTCATGGCCAATATCACCCACATTTTCCAACGGCAACCCCCTCGGCCAAACAGACCGCTGCCCAAAATGTATATAAGGGTTCACAACAGTCCTATTGGGATTCTCATGACTATACTGCAAAATAACCTCTTGTCTAGCACCCTCACCAACCAACTCGACATCAAAATGCTTTCCTATATCGTCATCTATCACGTTGCCTCTATCATCAACATCATAGATCTTTTGAGCACCGTGTTGGATGGCAAATAAGTAACCCACAGTTTTACGAACATATGAATCGTAAGGCAAGTAATCAACCACTCTGAACCCCAATTGAGCTTGCGTTTCCAATGATAAATAAATCGCCCCTGTTGAAGCAACAGAATACAACTCAATATCCTAAAAGATTCGATCTAGCGATATTAACTTACAAATCTAAATCATAACACTCATTCACACAGATAGAAAGCATCAATGATATACATCTAGAACTTAACAAAGCAAATTCAACTAGCTCAATTTCAACTACTAACTTAAGCTGAGAATTATAACACATACACAGAGAGAAAAAGGATCAATGCCATCTAAAACTTAACAAAGAAACTGAAATGGCAAATCCAGCTCAAAGCAATTGCTAACATAAGCTGAGAATTGAATGCAATACCTTTCAATTCCCAATCTTTGGGAGTCCTAGAATTCCCGATGGCAAGAATTTGCCATCCTTTAATCCTAGCCATTCTCTTCAAAGAATCAGAAGGGTAATCCGCTACAGAGACGACGATCCATTTCTCCGATCGAAAGTTAGCAAACGGCGTGGATTTGTCAACAATGCGGTCGATAGAGTTCCAATTAATATTCGGAAACTTGGGATGAATCGTGCGGGACTGCGTGGACTGGAGGCAGAGAAGCGCCGCGGCGTCACCGCCGGCGGTGGAGTAGTTGCGGAGGAAGAAGAGGGCGGCGACGGTGGCGATGAGGAGGAGAATCGTGACGATCTTGTAGAGATTCTCGGAGGCCCACGTGGATAGATCGAGATTCTTGGACGTGATGGAAAAGGGTTTGCGATGATTGTGGAGTTTTGGCGAATCAGAAGTGGGCAAAATGCGATCTTGGACTAGCATATTTTCGGGGGTTCAATCAATTCGAGTGTAAAGAGTTGAATTTTGAAACCCCCCCACCAAGACAGCACACACTAGCAAGAAGGGAAATGGTGGAGGCGCGGAAAGGAAAGAAAAAGTTTTGAGTCTTGGGAAATTCAGTGTAGCATTGACTACAGTTTGGGTTTGTTGTTTGGTCTGAATCTCGTTAGGGGGGGTGGGGAGAGCTGCCGACAGAAAAGGGGATAGTGGAGCTGGTTTTGCCTTGAGATTGAATCTATGACAAGCAGTTGTAACTACAGTTTGGTAAGAAGCAATGATAAAAGTACAGGCTGGGGGTATCGTCACTTGCTAAGTTTCATTTTTATTCTTTTTAATATTATCTTTTTGGATTAATTTTAATTGGTTTTGCTTTTATGGATTTGATGTGGGATGGGGATGTATCAACTAATTATTTGACGAAGGGCTATTGCTTAAAAATACTCTACTCTACTAGTATCAATTTTGTTGATGGTGGTATTTTTAAGCAGTGAGATTTGGGTGGGGCGGGGATTGTTAAAAAGATCTGAAGGATGTTTTTTTGTGGTTAGTTGGGTTGCATTAATGTTTTTGCATTTTTGGAAAATTGAATGAAATTAGAGTTCAAAATTCTCGTATAGTTATTAGTGATTGAACCAAACTTATTACTGTAATGGTAATAGTTTGAGATTTTACTTGAATATGAAATTCTTTTCCTAAATCCTCAATGTAATGTTAGCAATTATACTTACTAAGATTATTAAAGAATGGTGCCACTGCCATCACCATGTATCGTGCAAAGAAAGCGAGCAAAAACAAAAACGTAAATACTCGGGTAGCAACTTTGACAATTTTAAGTTTCTAATTATTGTCTGCTTGAAAACAATTTAGTCATGAGTAAGCTCAAACGAGAAGCAAATAAACGGTCTTTTATCGTCTGCTTCAAGAAGACTATTGAACTAAATCAAATCTCTTATTCATTAAGCTGGGAAAGAGGTAAAGGACACTAGCTAGCATTAGTATTTAGGCAAGACTAACAAATTATACAAGTTTAATTACTCATTCCCCAAAATCGATATAACTGTACATCTAGTTCCATAACAAAAACCATACTATTTCACAAAGTCATTATCCAACCCTTCACTACATTAGGCCAAAAACATGAGCTAAATAAACCTTCTATCCATACACATATATATATACACTCATGTAGGTAAGAGGTCAATTTTTTGAGTCTTTCCCAATGTTGGATATTGGAGTGAGAATAGCAGCAGGTTTCTTTCTCACTACCTTCAAACCACTCGGATGGACCAGCACCCTCCCTATGATGCCGACTTCAACAGCCAACACCAGCAGCACTTCCACCATGATCCGCCACTACTGATGAGCAACAGCAGCGGCAGTTCCACCACCACAACTAATGCCAAGTAGTCAGTAGTAGTGGCAGCTCAAGGCATGTATTCTTTAGCTCTGTGCATAGTAAACGAATATATACACATTTAAATAGATTCTACAAAGATAGTCAATCAATGGAATAGATGTTTTATTTTAGTAACTACAAACATATAAATATTTTACCTATCACCAGTTAGACGAAAATAAAATATGCACAAACTGTTTATAAACAATTCAATCTTTACCTTGACAGTTGATTGTATAATGAAAAGTACACCTCGGATACCAGAGTCATTGCTACAGTCAGGAAAATGTGAGCGCTTGTTATGATACAAAATTCACACAGTACTATGGAAGAACATAGAATGCAGGAGTTATTTTCCTACCTCTGCATAAGCAAGTAATATAACCAAGCTGCTCAACTGATCTAAGCTGGTGAAATGCAGGTTGCTTTGCTATCACAGCAAAAAGTTCAAGTGTCACATTTAGCCTGAAATCATACTGGTGCACCTACATGTTACAAAAGTAGTAATGTTCAAACACTGTGCCTCTACAGCTGACATTTAACTTAAAAGTCATCTGGCTTGTTTCCAGGGGTTCGTTTCTTGGCTTTTAACCCATTATTTAATGAAAAATGAATAAAGAAACGACATAAGAATATCCCTGTCAAAGACTTGAGATATTGGCTGGCAGGATTCCAAGAATTTTTCTCAATACCTGAATGTAGTGGACAAGTGCAGAATTCTCATCACTAGGAAGGAAGCCTTCTGCACTGTAGAAGTAATTTACTTGAATGAACTAATCAATATAGAGTTTGATTATGCATTTTAGTTACATATTTCCTCTTCATGTAACTACGTTGTCTCTTAGAATGTACAATTTTGTTTCTTACTAAGTAGATCAAATCCTACTTGTGTATAAAAATCCATAGAGCAAAACATGCAATGACTAAATCTGAAAATCATGAGATTCATGAGATATATG
>JAOWBI010000105.1:6954387-6965747 GCA_028566235.1 Salvia elegans | reverse complement strand
CACTCAGTCACCAGAATTCAAGAGAAAAAAATGTAAAGGGAATTTTTGAGGATGAGGTTAAGAAAATTCAAGAAAATATCTTTTTCCTGTTACTCATCGTCGTTTTCAAAAGTCTTAAATAAATAAATTATTTTTCTTGATCTAATAATTCATGAAATTATTCAGCTTATCCGATCCAAGTAGACTTATTGGGCTTATTCAGACCCACATTATTTACTCATACCAACTTAAGAATGTGATGTTGTCGCAACTTTGGCCCAACTCTATAAAAATAAAATGAACTGAGTCGGATACCAGATGTTAACTAGACTAACTCGATTCGTAAAATAAATGTCGTAGTACAGTATTAAAATAAGGGCATATTGTAAAAAACATCATCAAGTTTTGTTAAATTCTGATCAATTTTATAATTTTAAAAAGTGAATCATTATATCTTACCTTTGACATTTTGAGGAAAATTAGGTATGATGTCGCGAATGAAAAATACTATGTCCACAAAATGTTTGACTACTCAAACGATGTTGTTTAATACACTTAGTCAGTCGCGCTTTTTATTTTTACACGTAGACATGGTATGTAATCAATTCAGAAACGTAATATGTCGAAGTTTTCGCTACGGGGCAACTTGTCAAAATTATACAATTTGGGTCGCAAGGTTGACGGAATTAGGTCAAACTTGATTTTTTTAGCAATTTGGGGTAAAATCAAAAAATTTAACACTTAAAATTAAAAAATCACACATTAGGGTGTGGGTGTTCGTACGTAATCATTGATGTAAGTTGTTATTTATGCGAATCGATTCCTGATCAATTGTGGCACGTGTAATAGTGATTCTCTATTAATAGGATAAAGTATATTTATGGAGTTTTAAGTCTAATACAAAAAGATATCTTTGGTCTGCCTTACTCTCTGGCCATATGTAATTTCTTTATATCATTTGTATAGAGATGTTGGTGCAACAAGTTGAAAGTTTTAACAAGTAGTCCAGTAGATCACCCTGATGTGATCATGTGAGCATGTCCAAATTTTCTTTCTATATTTGCAAGTTGAGTAGTTGGTTGTTGTATGGAAATTATGACATCTTGAAGATAATGAACAAGAGTTGGAGTTGACTAAATGATCCACCAAATCAAAACAAATGCACATCCAAGATTAATAGTAGATGTTCTTAAGCAAACGAACTAAAAAATTGGCTCAGTAATATTTATTCAGATGTAGAAGACAACAGGAGGTTGGGCCTGATCCGGTGCATCATCCTGATGCAAACCCAGTTTAACCTCAGCAGTGGCGCAGAAGGTGTGGACGCGAAAAGTGCAGCCGGCCTGATCACAGAGGTAGGACCAATGCCTAGAGCTCAGCTCTCTTGTGCAAATCCTGCAGTGTTGAGGGGTGGAGTCTTTTTCTTGTGTTGTTTGATAACTGATGCATATCTCGTGTTCATGGCTCTGGTGCTTCACCTTTGGCGGGAGATAGGTGCATGGCACGTGGAGATCGACCTCACAGAGGGCGCAGCAGTAGGAGAAGGTGCTGCCGGCCACACCACAGCCGTTGCACAAGAAGGAGCTGCTGCAGTAGGTGGGATTAGGCATCAGGATGAGAGGGTGCTGCTTGTGGGAAGGGTGCTTCACGAATCTGTTAGCATTGCCACAGTGCTCGTGGAGGAAGAATTTGCAGCTCCAGCAGGCGAAAATCGAGTCATGGCAGAGGCGGTGGCAGCCATGGCAGTGGAGCTGCTGCCCTGGTTGGACTTTGTATAGGGTCAAGGTGTGCTGGTGGCTGAAATGCTTGTACTCCATCTCTCTCTCTCTCTCTCTCTCCCCCCCCTCTCTCTATCTCTCTTCAGTTTATATAACCAGTTGAGGAGTTGGATCAGTCAAGTTTTTGATGAGGATTGAAGATTGGAGTTTGGTGGTGACAGCTTGATTGATAATGGGCCTAGCTGTATATACATAACAAGATCTTATTGTAGAATTTTGGCATTGACTTTCAGATAAATTCACAAAACAACATGTGTAGTTAGTTGACTTTGATCAAGTTTGGTTTGCTTTTTATTTCATAGAAAAAATATACTTACTGATCATGGATGAATAAAAGCATAGTAGAGAAAAATGAAGCCTGTTTTGGCATCATATACAACAAAAAGATCCATCTTTTCTCATGTCCCATCTTAGATGCTGAGCTAGGAATATAATTTTACGATAATCGATGTCTTCTTAGACACATTGGCCAGCAGAAGCTACAACCTTTAAAAAATCTCAACATATTTTATCCTGGCCAGCCTGAAGAAATAAAGACTTGGTTGTTGCTTGTTTGGGAGTCTCTTGATTCCATCGATATAGGCTTGCCAAATGGTTGTTTTCTGAACAGTATAATCATAAGTTAATCCTTCCAAAATTTAGATGAAATCATAAATAAAACTTGAAAGGTGCTTCTGTTTTCATAGCAACCTTCTCTCATTTCAGTTTCTGCACGATTGAGGTTCAAATTCATACAAAAATGGAACAACCAACAACGATGTTGAAGCATTTTAGTCACGAACATCCACTAAAATATATTGAGTCGAGTGCTGATGGAGGTCGTGTCTGCTCAGCCTGCAAACTTGCTATAATGCCAAGAAATTCCTTCTATCAGTGTAAGCTTTGCGGATTCTCCCTTCACAAGGTCTGCTACAGCATGCCTAAAAAGGTCATGCACCCTGCTGATCCGAATCACTGCCTCAAGCTCTCAACCCCGTCTACAGTCCTAGAAAAATCAGACGAGTGTGAGGCGTGTGGGAGGCACATTGCAGGATTTTACTACAGCTGCACCGAGTGTCCCCTTTACTATCACATGCTGTGTGTGGCAATGCCTCTCTCGGTCAAAATCATGTCGTCCCATCCTCACGTGCTTAAGCTAGAGTTCAGACCTCTATATGATTTCAAGTGTGATGTGTGTGACAGGCCTAGATACAATGGATGGCATTATCATTGTAGATTGTGTGAGTTCGATGCGCATGTTTCATGTGCTGTTAAAGGGGATCAGCCACTATTGAAGGATGACGGAACAAATGGGTCAAAATTCCACCAACATGAACTGATGGAGCTGCTCTCGGAGCAGATGAAGCATGTTGAGGTGAAGAATGCGAACAATCTTGATCTTGATCGTGATCATCATCTTCAGTCTCTGGATCAGTTGAGTGCAATTTCTGAAGTTTTCACTTTGCCAAGTTGTCAGTTTAGTGATGCTTGTTTCTCCCTTGATGTATCAAAGCATAATCCTGTTGAGAGAAACAGAAATGAATGGAGTGAATGTGATTCTAAGCAAAATAATGAAAAGCTTCAACTTCTCAAAAGGCAGACTTCCAGTTTTGGCATGAAGGACTTGAAGAGGGAGGTGACTCTAGCGCCCTCCACCGGCATCCACACTCCTGTATGGGATGAAATGGGACGAGAAAATGAAAACAGAAACGCGAATGCAGCTAATAACATAATGCTGTTTAAGGATCAGGCTACAGAAACAGAAACTGTAAGAACTTCTCTACCTCTCTTTTTTACCTACAGTATTTGGCCTTGTGTACGTAGAAGGCTGATCTTTCAGAGTTTTTTAGGTGAATCTGAGACGTCCATTTTGGTCGAAACTTCTCACGTGTTTCTGATGCATTCAAAGGTTGGAAGATGCTGCAGTCTCGACAGATGTGAGATATGAAACTGAAATAAGGAAATAGTCTTTTAGTCCATTAACAGTAGGAAAAACTTTGTAATTTGAATCCTAATGTATACATCTAAACTTACTGTATAATGTAAGTTCATTTTATATGGTTTGAGAAAAACTCTATATGAGAAGTTAAAGGCTTTTTTTTTGCACACCAGACTAACAGAATACGGAGGTCTCGAACCATGACTCATTGAGGCATAGCTCGGACCATCTGGCCTACAGTTTTGAATTTAATAGTCATGTTGTTTATTATAATTAGTATTTTTAAATCTTCTGTTGTCAGAAGTATGAATATTCTGCAGTAATTTTAAAAGATCAACTAACTCTCGATTCATCACATTGAATCCTCAGATTGGTTTGGACATTGACAGAAATTATTTTATAGGCCAATGAGACAAACAAGTAATTTTCTTTGGCCAGCTGATGTGAGGATCAGAGGTGTGGCCAAGTCTGCAGACCAGCTTTACACGTTTTTTACTCTGTCCCATTCATGATATAAGTCCGTATTCTGTCAGTCCGGCCTTGAATATAAGTTCCACAAACCGTTGCGTACGTCCATTTTTTATACCAAGAATACAAGAGATGGACATAATTGAAGCACAAGCAGAATTTAACCATTTCAGCCACCAACACTCTCTCATACTGGTTTCTTCTCAAAATTCAAACACAGAAATAATCTCATGTGCTGCGTGTTTGAAGGAAGCCGAGGGATGGAGTTACATCTGCCAAACCTGCAAATACTGTCTCCACAAAGCTTGCTCGAAACTGCCGCAGAAACTATATCATGGTTCTGACAGAAAGCATGCGTTGATTCTGCTTGCCTCACCTGCCTATGAAGATGGAAAATTCATGTGCAACGCGTGTAACGCCTCTGGTGCTGCCTTCTGCTATCACTGTGATAAGTGCCAGCTTGATCTACACCCCGTTTGCGCCTTTATGTATCCATCCTTGCTGTCTAAGGCTCATGACCACGCCCTCCATCTCTGCTATGAACCTCCTTATGAAAACAAAGTTTTCAGCTGCGATATTTGTGAAAAGCCGGGTTCAGATCATTGGCTCTACCGCTGTGGAGAGTGTGAATTTGATGTTCATTTGAAATGCGCAAAAGAGACTCAAGACCATGCTTCTATGTAAAATGATCATAGACCAAAATAAGTTTGAATTTCTGATATTCTCATATCTTTAAGCCTTCTTAACTTTGATGTTGTCCTGTACTCTTCTTAAAGTGATTTTTCAACTTAATCAGTGCCCTATGATCAACTTACGTTCCACAAGCACATCGAGTCAGTGACATATAAGGCCATTATCAGTAAGCGAAGAGAGTGAAAGTTGATGTTCATTTGAAATGTGCAAAAGCCATTCAAGAGCCCTATTAATCCTCAAGTTGAATCTATATATATTACTCTATAAAAGATGATAATATAGAGCAAAGTAAGTTTGAAAATCTGATTCTCTGAATCAGATTAAGAATCAAACTAAGCCCGTGATTATGTGTAAGCCTTCATAAGTTATGAAAATGATCTTCTCAAGAAAACTGACATCCCAGTTTGTATTGGGTTATGATTGTCTTCTTAGAAAACTTTGATAGGAGAATTGCACATTGAGAAGATGTTTGATGTCTCGTCTCAAAAACGGACTTCCACCTTCCTTTGTAGTAGGAAGATATCAATTCACGGTTACAGATACATCAAGATTCGGCCACAAAATCATTACTACAAATTTAATTAAACCCAAGGAGTAATAATATTGAGTAAGAGCTCAACGTCTCATGCACGGTACCAACAATGAATACAATGAGTGACAGCCATATTCTGTTATATGTATCCAAAAACAAACTTTTAAATACTCACAAGTTCACATCAATGTCTCTTTCAATCATGGAAAACTCAGCCACCTAAAACGTTGTTTAAAGAAAGATCCACCTGCAAACGACATAACATTCTTGGTTGACTTTGAGGATGCCTTGGAAACATGTTCACATTCTATTAGTACATCCCAAACTTGGACTTAATATAAGTGGATCACTAGCATCATAATCTGCAACAAGAAGAAAAAGAAGAAAATGGGCAAGATTGAGGCTGAACCTCATATCACTCACTTCAGCCACCCTCATCATCCCTTAACCCTCAAATCCATCAACATCTCCGATCCAAACACAACCAAATGCTCAGCCTGCCAGAAACCGGCCTCGGGCCTCGTCTACAGCTGCGACTCCTGCAGCTACACCCTCCACAAAATCTGCTCCGAGATGCCCGAGAAACTCAACCACAAGGCTGACAAGAAGCACAGCCTGACCCTGCTCCCGTCCCCGGCCTACTCAACCGGATCCTTCCACTGCAACGCGTGCGGCGTGGCTGGCACGAGCTTCTGCTATCACTGCGGAGAGTGCGAGCTCGACTTGCATCCAGCGTGCGCGTTCACGCGCTCCACGGTCAAGGGAGGAGCCCACCACCACCCCCTCCAGCTCTGCTTCGAGCCGCCCTATCAAGACAAGGCCTTCGTATGCGACGTCTGCGGCGGGTCCGGGTCGAATCACTGGCTCTACCGGTGCGAGGAGTGTGAGTTCGACGCGCACCTCAAGTGTGGGAAAGCGGATAAGGTGCGACGCCAGCAGCCTAAGAAGGATCAAAGGGCACAGCAGTATTCTAAATCGAGAAGTGTGAGCGGCCAACAAGGCGTTGGTGTTGCAAGCCCAGCAGCGATGTATGGTCAGCAGTACGAAGCATGGCATCAGCTGCAGAGATATAATACTGCACCGCCGAGTTACGTGCAGGTGCAGCAGCCGACGAGGAGGAACGACACCGTGCAGAACGTTGTCAACAGCGTGATTGAAGGTTTAATTGAAGGAGCGGCTAATCAAATTGGGCAGGCTTTGATACAAGGTGCAATGGGTAATTGATTACTCATTAGTCCATCTCTATTCACGTCGTTTTTTTTTTTTTTTTTTTGGCATGTTTATTTGTTACAGGCTGCTTATGTATGATTTCGAATCAAACGCCAACGTTTCCTTTTTTTTTTTTTTTTTTTTTTTAATGACATTTTGTATTTTTGTTATTGTGTGAACTTTATTAGCATAGAATTTAATTCGTATACAGACCACCGGATGTTTATAAAAGGTATGCTTGTGAACTTTATACTTTATATTTATCATGTGAACTTTATATCGTGTGAACTTTTTAATTCGTATACGGACCACCGAATTTTATATTTATCGTGCGAACTTTATTAGCATAGAATTTCTCAGAGTGAACTATAAAAGGTATGCTTGATAGCTATAAAAAGTGGGTGCTATTTTAACATTTTCTCATGTTAACAATTAGGCTATCCCTTGAGGTTACAAGGGCACGAACCAAACCCTGGTAAATAATCACTCCCTTTCTAGATACATTTTCATTCCAAATTGGCCGAAATATATCAGCATCGTTTCCTGCATCCAAGTAACTCCACACTTTGCCTCATCTTCATTCTTCTAATTTGGGCTTCAAAATCACACTTGAAGCCCAAATTCGTGAAGTCGGAATTCAGCATCATCGGAAAAAAAAGAGAGATTGGCAATGGACATATTGTTAATTAAATATTTCAGTTGTTATAATTGCAATAAGATAAATTTGAATATACATATTTATTAAATAAATGATATAGTTAATGTAAATTTGAAATTAGTCAACGAATATAAATGAACTAAAATTTAGAACATAAGATAGTATAAATAATTAAATCTAAAAAGTACTATTACTTTTAACTTATTAGGAGTATTAAATAAAAATTCAAATTATATGAAAAAATATACTCCCAATTTTCTACTTGATTCAAGTGAGTCTAAGCTAGGTTTAGTTCAAATTTATAGAAATAAACTCATTCCAGTCGAGCTTGCTTTAGTCATGCATTAGGCTAAGTCGCACCTCAAATTAAACTGTACAGCTTAAGATGGGCCGGATCCAATTGGATCAAACCCTGATTGATAATTCTACTTGAATCCAAAGTACTAACCCAGTTAACATGGCATGTGGCTAATTACTAAAGCATGTGACTATATATATTGAAAGTAAAATCATTTTTTGAAGTTGGTGTTCTTAATCTTAAATGTGTAGTTGCTTGAACAGTGACAAGTTGTCACATTTACTGAATAAATATAAATTTTATTTCATAATTTGTATTAGTTGCAATATTTATGATAAATGTGCTTACCCAAATGGGCTTACCGACAAATTTTACCAATTTGAGAATCTTAAAAATAAATTTTGCAATTATATATAAAAATCCATCATAGCTACATATTCCATAAGTTAGAAGGTACCAACAAATCGACTAAGGTGCCCTTTCCCAACGAGGCAACGAATATAATCATTCAATCAATTCACTTTGTATATGAGGCAAATTGTCAGTAAAGTCATAAACTTTTAAAATAGTTGGTTTTTCCCGTAAACTTTAAATGTTGCATAAAAAATTATGAACTTTACAGGACTATATAAATTTCCCATCCGACCCGACCCGATAGATTTCCGACACAATTACTTATCATATGTGGCGCGCCAGAGGCGAGATTTGGCAAAACTCATTAATTCTAATTGTTTATCTTCTAACTTTGCAATCTATGACCTTGGAATTATCACAAACATACAAGTAGCACAAATGAAAACATATAAATCGACATAAACATACAAATCGAATTCCACAAATTGAATTCAACATAAAAGTAAAATTAATTTCACAATTCGAATTGAAACCTAAATTTGTCATTTGTCAAGTCACGCCTTCGGCGCGCCACGTAGGATAAGTTTGTGTCGGAAATCTATCGGTTTGGGTCGGATGAGAAATTTACAGAGTCCTATAAAGTTCATGACTTTTCGTGCAACATTTAAAGTTAACGAGAAAAACCAAACTATTCTGAAGGTTTATGACTTTACCGCCAATTTGCCCCTCTATACATATGCTTGAATTTCATTATAATAATAAAAATAATAATAATTACCACACGGAAAGACATATTGCATTAGAAAATTTAATTTCAATAATTACTTGCCATTTGCTCCAATAGTATTAATCTCAGTCGCACGCGCCTCCGAAAAACACACAGTAGTCCACGCTGTCATCATCCGTACTTGTCTCTCCTTCCAATCCCAATTCCGGTAGCCGGTGGCGCCCACCTCTCCCCGACACGTGCCTCGCCAGCTCTCGCACGTGCCACCAACAAGAAATCCTATTAGGAGTATTTCTCTTTTGATTCTCATACAAATATATCCTCATGTGTGTGGTGCAGTGTGTGTGACTGTGTGTGGTGCAACAAATTAAAGTTAGAGAGAGAAAACACCCAATACAATTATAGAGAAAGATGCATATCAACATTTTCTTGGAGGGCATGTTTTCTTTGTGATCTCTCTCTAAAAAGTTTGGCCTTTCAACTGTCCTCTTTTATCCCATTACTTATTATTTTCTTGCACCAACACACAATCATCTCATCTCATCTCATCTCATACTTGTGTATGCAGAGAGACAATATTCTCAGAGCTTAGTCTTATCACTAAATTATGAGGATCCGAAAGCGTTTGGCGCTTTGTGATTCCATCTCTACACCACCTCTCTCAGATCTCCACCTCCCACGATCAAAGCCGCCGTGTGATCTCAAAACTGAAGAAAAAATTAAGCAAAAGGTAAAATCTTCCACCAAATTTAAAAGTTTCTTTTGTAGAACCTAGTGATTATTGCCTATGATTAGAGTTTCTGGTTTTTTTATACGATTATTGTGTGCAGGAGTTTGGAGATCATGATGATCGTATGAATACTAATAATGATATCAGGTATTTGTGGAAAGTAGAAAGTGAATGTATTGATACTAATATTTATTGATGCTAACTTCTTTCATGTATATACATATACTCAATTGAAACAGCTTGAAATAGATGTGATAAAGATGAATTCTTGCAGCTTGTTAAAAGTGTAGGAAGGCTAGGCTAGAGAGAGAAAGAGGGGTTGGAGTGATCTTATTAGTTATAGTACTAATACGTATACGTATACTACTAAAAGTGGGAGGAAAAAAAATCACATTTTTATATGGTGTCATTGTATCAACTTTGGCTATCTTCCGTCTAATCTGCAAATAAACAAGTAGAAAAAAGGTATCATGATAGTATTATTTTTATTTGACTATTTCTTATCTTTGTTGGAGAAAAAACAATACATACATATACACCACCCATGTGGTGCATGTTAGCATGGGATAATACACTACACACACATATATATGGTCCCCATCATGTATATATATTCTTCCGTGCAGACATAAATTTCCATGCTAGCTACTTGCACTAATGCTGGTATTTATTATTTCTTGCTAATTCCAACTTTTTTCTCATTTAAGGAAAATAGTTAGCATCGTCTGTCATGGAGAAGAATATTCCAACACACATATGCAGCCATCATCTTCTTCTCTTCAAGGTTAGGTTAATAATATTAATTGATATTGTTGTGATGATGGTGATTATATTGGTAATAAATTGTAGGTAGGTGTTGTGTTGAAAGCTATAAATTGGTGCCATTAAAGAAGAGGATAGGGATTTTCGAGAGAAATCCGAGCGAGGAAGGCGCGGCTGCAAAAATGAAGTCGAAAACGAACAAGATATATGGCGATGTTCGGAGAGAAAAAGGGAAGAAGAGCAAGAGGGATAATGTGATATTGGAAGGGTCTCGGTGCAGCCGCATAAACGGGCGCGGGTGGCGGTGCAGCCAAGCCACGCTGGTGGGATACTCCCTTTGCGAGCATCACTTGGGGAAAGGGAGGTTGAGGAGCAAGAACTTACTAACTAACCAAAACAAGAGCCGCAAGGTTGGTTTTGTCAAAGCTAGATCCATCAGCAGTTTGCTTCGCCAAATTTGATGCCTAATAATCTTGCGGATAATGTGCAATAGTGATATTATAAGATGCTTAAACCTAATTATTTCATGTTGAATCACTCTCTTACTATGTAATAGTGTTATGATTTGAACGTCTACTAATTATAAGACGAGCTTGAAGTCGTGTTTAGGTGGACACACTTGAATTTTCAAGGCCAAAATAAGAGGAAACAGCAATGTATTCAATTTTATATGTCGATTTGTTGATTTGTAAACCATTAATGAAGTTATTCACGTCAGCTACAAGCAAAGAAAACCAATGTTGGGTAAAGGTCAGTCATCACTACCAGAAATTACTAATCCACTTCTAGTAAGCTATTTCAAGCCCTTAAATATTCTGAGATTTCACTAAGCAATAGTATATGGAAAATAGTTTGGACTTTAACTCAGCCCATCTTACTCTTAAGCTAGAGCCCAGTTTTGAACAGTGTAGTCCACAAATAATGACCAATGTATAACCAGAGACGGGAAACCCAACTAATAGTACTAGTTTAAATCAGATATAAACCCTGAAATGGCAAAAGTGGGATTCAAATTTTATTTCTCTGAGTCAACTAGATTTTTGTAACTAAACATTGTCTAGATATTAAATATGGTATTTAAATTTTAAAAATATCAACTCACGTCCGTAGAATTTGATCACTTAATATTGCTAGAGAGACTTTTGAAAAAAATTGTCCAAATTACCTTCCAGCCCTTAAGTGTCATTTTAGTCTATTTGTGATATAATTTTTTATTTGATTACATTTTGAATTTTTAAATAAATTTTTTTAAAA
>JAOWBI010000105.1:6862320-6872897 GCA_028566235.1 Salvia elegans | reverse complement strand
ATATTGGTGTGGTACAATACTGAATACAATCACATAGAGATAAATATTTTGGTGCGGCTAAAATATACAAGCTAGATCTCAGTGATTATTAATTTTTAAATTTATTTGATTGATCTTGAGCCGTTGATACATGTTATGTATTACTTTTTGATTTATTATAATGTAAGACTAAAGGTAAAGAACATGCTCCTATCATTCGGACGAATCATGATTGTATCAATTCTATATTCAACTCCATATGCTATTGGGGATGATGTGTCATTTTTCACACTAGAAGTGCTAAATATTACTCCTTCGTTCTCTTATAGTTGAGTCATTTTTCATTTTTTTGGTAAGTAAGTTCCCTCATAGTTGATTCATTTTTCATTTTTTTGATAAGTTCCCTCATAGTTGAGAGTTATTTTTAGATATAATAATATTTTTTCTCACTTACTTTATTATCTCTACTTTATTTACTGCCTACTCCATTTTCTCTACTCTTTTCTCTCTCTTACCTTTTTCTTATCTATTTACTTTACATTTCTTTCTTAAACTCCATGCCGAAAAGTTCTGCCTCAACGATGAGAGAACGGAGAGAGTAATAACTAAAGAGTTGTAGAATTAGAACCTAGCCTATTCTGGAGGTTGATATGAGAATGATGAAAAACCGCCTAATAAGTGGAATAAAAGCTTATTTTTACACTAGGTGATTTGCACCACTAGAATGGGTAGAATAGGGCGACAGAAGCCACCCGCCCAGGAAGAGGTCTCTGGAATTGTCTGAGTTGCTGACTCATTCGTGTAGGAAAAGTGTGACAATGTTACGCGGCAGGGTATGAGTCTGTGGACATCTTTGTACAATGCTCCCAGTCTTTGTATATTTCATCCAATCACGTGAAACTCTCTACACATAAAAAACTATCTTTTTTCCTTCATGTGGCTGGAGGAAAATGGAGATGGGTTATTTCTATTATGAATGCTCTAATACAATGACGGAGCCAAAAATTTTATGGTGGAGACCTAAATTTGAAGGTTTTTTTTGGTGTCCCGCTGTCGTAAGCAGTTGCGATATGGGCGATAGGAAACTAAGAGAGATACAAATAATAATGAAAGGGAAAAAAATTAAAGGACAAGTGATTGAAACAAGAGACATAAATGGTGGTTGTCATCAAGTAGCATCACAAACAAAAACAAACATATTTCAAAAATAGAATTTTAAGAATTATAAAAATTCTAAAAAAAATACGTTATACATGTATCATATAAAATATAAAATATAAAAAATACTAATACATAAAATATAAAACAAAAATATTGAAAAAGGGGAAAAACAAAAACAGAATATAAAAGAGAATATCGCGAAAAAAAAAACATTACAAAAATACAAAGAATTTTGATGAAAAAAGCATAACGAAATCACACGGAGAACTATAATGGAAAATTATGAAGAAAGTCGAGGATACCAAAAAAAAAAAAAAAAAAATACAAGGAAAAGTTTGAGTGAAGAGAGTAGGCGACAATTATGAAGAAATATGAAGAATGTGGAGGATAAAAGCATAAACACGGAAAGTTTTGTAGTCCCGGAGGATCTCTTGACCTCTTCATTAATATCCAGCGGAGAAACCAACTCCAGCAAGGCTTTTGATATATAAAAATTTCATACATATAGATATAAGAGTGTCCATAATAGGGAGCCGTGGCTCTCGGGCAGGGGCTTGATCGGGCTGCGGCTCCCTATAGTGGAGGACAAGCAGAGCCACGGCGGGGGGTAGCCCATGGGCGCCCCGAGTGGTCGGCCTGGCCTCGGTGCCCTATTGTGGCGGCCGAGAACCGCAGCTCAGCCCAAATTTCTTTTTTTTTTTTTTTTTTTTTAATTTCTTATAAATATACCCATTCTTCTTAATTTTTTTACTCCCATTCCAATCTCTACTCTTTTCAATTTATCTCAATTCTAATTTAAAAAAATGAATACCGACGATGAGTATCAACAAATGATCGATGGGGCGTTCGATGAACAGTTTGAAGAGGTGCAACGTGAAGCTGACGAGGAAGCTACGGCGGCGGCGGCGGTCCCTCGGCCGATCTTTCATCGGCGGAGGGAAACAACACATACGACACTGCAGGCTGATTTGGTTGAAGAACTCTGGGCACGTAGGGGAGGGGGCACAGCGTGATATGCATTCGCGCTGTTGTTTGTGATGTCGATAATTTTCGTTGTATAATTTTCCCCTTTCTATAATACAACGAAGATTTGGTTTTAATTTTTTTATTAAATTATGTATTTTTTTTAATTATTGCAATCCGATAATTTTTATTTTAGTTAAATTAAAATATACTAAGAATGAAAAAATAATTAATTTGTGGTTTGGGCTTGTCCACTATTAGGGCGGACAAGTTTTTTTGTGGCCCTGGACAAGTTTTTTTGGTCTTGGACAAGTTTTTGTGGCTTGGGCTTGAACAAGGGCAAGTCCACCCTATTGTGAACACCCTAATACTCTCTCTGTTTCTCATAGTTGAGGCGAAACTTTTCAGCACGAAATTTAAGAAAGGGATATTGAGTGTGTTAAATAAATAAATAAAAAAGTAAGAGAGGAAAAAATAGAGAGATAGAGTAAAAAGTGAATAAAGTAGAGAGAATAAGTAAGAAAAAGAAATATTATTTCCTCTGTCCCATTACAAGTGAGACGTTTCTTTTTGGCCGTTATTTTGCGAAGATGATAATAAGTAGTTAAAATTGAGAGAAAGTAGTGATAATAATATAGAAGAGAGCCGTATATACATTATTATATTACTTACTTTACTTTATCTATATTGTAACTATTTATTATCATTTTTGTAAAACAACGTCCGATTTAGAACGTCTCACTTGTAATGGGACGGAGGGAGTACTATATATGGAAATAACTCACTTATGAAGAAACTTTTTAAAATGGAAAAATGATTCAACTATAAGAAAACGGAGGGAGCAACAACCTTTGCTGGGGCCAGTGGCCACCAGGCCCCAACGTAGCTTTGTCTCTGCTCTAATGTTTTATGGATCCGGCTATAAATCCGATGATTAGTGGATATATGACCAAATTCTTGGCCCTTCAGCCCCGACATAGCTTCGTCTCTGCTCTAATGTCTTATGGATCCGGCTATAGATCCGATGATTAATGGATATTATGACTAAATTTGCATTCATAGTCCCATGGTATGTGCAATGACTAAATTTGCATTCATAGTCCCATGGTATGTGCAATGTATGGATTTGGAAAACGAGACTCATTTTTTTTGAGACTGAAAATAAATTTAGATCGGAGCTTAACAAAATTCAACTCAAATCCGGTCCGTTACCATTTCATTGATGAAAAATGAGAACCAAATTCTTGCCTTGTAGTATGTCAATTTGTTCAAAGAAACACAACATTGGGCTGCACAAGTCGGCCCATAGGATAATTTGTTTTAAAACTTATATATTTCGACTGACATGACTAATTATTATATAAAAATCATCTAGCTTTAAGTCCTGAGATTATTTTAGTTAGAACTAAATGATTATGACTAATACTTATCATATTATCTATCTAAATTAAGCTGCAAAATTTCATTTAATGAACCAAACACTCTATATATTTAACAATAAGATAAAATCTTGCAAATTGAACAAACCTAAATTAATTTATTTTGAGGAAATATAGAATTGAGCTTTTGAAAGATAAAATAGTAAAACAAATTTGAAACTATTCAATCTAAAATGATAGATTATTTTGGCTATTTTTGTCAAACTTAAAGAAAAGCCAAAGGCATAAAATTTACTACTCCTATGTGGTATCCATGTGTGACATGAAAATAAGAAAGTGCACTGCAAATTCTTGCGAACAACGCCGAAACTTGTTAATCCACTTATTATTTCAGCTGTAGTATTGTGGGCATCAAACAAAGAACAGAATATAAACAAGACTGAAGGGATAAAATTTAAATAACAAATCCACCATTGACTCGAATGACTTGACCATTGACCCATTGGCCCGCATCGGAAACGAGAAACCCAATAATCTGGGCGATATCATTGGGCTGGCCCAGTCGGCCCATTGGGCAAGCATCCACCAACCTCTGCACCGTCTCTTCACTCTTACCAGCGAAAAACAGCTCCGTCGCCACCGGCCCCGGCGCCACGCAGTTCACCGTTATCCCGCTCCCCTTTAATTCCTTCGCTACAATCTTCCCCATCATCTCCACCGCCGCCTTCGACGCCGCATAAGCCGCGTACCCCGGCAGCGCCGCCCCCACCACCGAGGTCGATATCAGGATGATCCTCCCGCCGCCGCCCCGCGCCAGCCGGTTCGCCCCCTCGCGGCAAGTCAGAAACGCGCCCCTGGCGTTCACGTTGAACATCGCGTCCCAATCCTCGACCGTCGTGTCGGCTACGGCTGGATACTTGGGATCCGAAACTCCTGCGCAGTTTATGAGGATGTGCGCCGGAGTTCCGAATTCCTGCTCCGCTCGATCGAAGAGCGATCTGACGTCGTCTGGATTAGACACGTCGGCCTTCACGGCGACGGCGATTGGAAGAGTTTCGGCGGTGGCTTTGGCGTTGAGCTCGGAGGCGAGGAGATCTGCTTGGGTTGAGCTCGAGGTGTAGTTGATGACTAGCTTCGCGCCGAGTGAACGAAGGTGGATGGCGATTTCCCTCCCAATTCCGCGCGAAGCTCCGGTCACTATTGCTACGCGGCCATGGAGATTTGCGGTGGCGGTGCTTGCTGCCATCGATGCGGAGGTATGAATAATAGCAAGTTTTTGAAGCTCAACACAAACACAGTTGCATTTGCAATATGGAGTATATAAATAAAAAAAATTGGTACTAGTTTGACCATGAACTCAATTTCATTGGTAGTAATATATTTATTGAATCAAGCATGTTCTCTAGTGAAGCTGAGGTAAGCGAATACGTAGCATACTGATCACAGAATCATGCATTCGCACCCACAATCCATTAAATAACTTGTTCGCTCTGAAAAATCTTATAGATTAACTTGTTAATGTTTTGAAATCAAGCTTCTGAAGTGGCTAAACAAGAAGCTATAGACAGAGATGAGAAAGTGTGCTAAAATCTTAGTAATTTGTATCATACCAAGGAGAGGAATATACATCCTCAACTAGAGTCTAGACGCTTGCAAAAGTGGTTCTTTACATATCTCAAACACCAAAATACAGAGAAATTTGAAGAGGACAGTTTGTCATCTGTGTAATGCTGATCTCCAATCAAGATTCTGTTGAGGATAGTCTTTGTGCATCTCTTGTGGAGGAATGAATGTATCCAAGGAAAGCCCAGGAACATTAAAAGCAAGATCATCAATGCTGTAACTCTCTTCCATCCTGGTAACCCCATGCCCTGCTCTGAGGTTATCTCCGAACCTTGTAATGACGACGCTGGATTGGCCAGAATGGGCGATCATCATCCCCTCCACAGGACGGTAGTCCTCCACTTTAGTGGACATGGTGGTTTCCCAGTATGTGGGGTGGCAGCCAGGGGTCTGGATTCTGGTCAAGTATGAGTCTTCCAAGTAGACGAGGAGGCCGCTCCTCTGGCTGAAGTAGCCCACACTCACATGCTTGATCATCTCAGCAGTGGTGTCGCTCCTCTCAGCTAGATCGCCGTGCTCTGCTGACACTTTGAGCACGAAGCAGTCGACACCTGAGACGTGCTTCTCCCCCATGTACTGAGCGAAAGAGAAGACCTTTGATATGGCAAGTGGATCCAGTCCCTGAATAAGGATTTAATGGTTGGTGCAGGATGGTAAAAGAATAGGTAAATAGTGTCCAAAAAGGGTACTAATTCTCATTGCTTTACCTAACTATACCAGCAAAGAGCTAGACCACAGTTGAAGTAATGATTTATCATTGTGCCAAAGACTTGTAAAACTAGAAATGTTGCCAGCAATGAAAGAGAAGGATGGGGGTGGCTTGCCTGAAGAGCGCGCCGGAGAGGGCGGACGCCCCCTTTGGCGGCATGTGCACCGAGCCAGGGGGTATGGCGCCAAGCCAGATTGCCATCGCTACCCGCTACGACCTTGTGGCCGGCCACAGCCAGCTCGATCAGCCATTTGTCAGGAACCATTTGCCATATGACGAAGCAACCCTTTTGGGGAACTCCAGCAGGGTCATCCACCATGGCCATCGCCACCGTCCCAGTTGCGTACATGTTCTTGACCTCCCCCTCCAGCCTCCGGCAGCCGGTTGCGGCTGTGAAGTGGTGGATTATGTATTGAGCCGAGGAAGACACCTAATTAAGGCAGGCAGTAAAATTGTTTTGTGTGGTTGGAGAGGATGAAATGTTAGTCGGCGCATGCATTGAAGTGTGGTGCAGCAATAAAATCGATTTGTGGGTGGTAGTTGGATGAAATGAATAGGAGATTCTTCGAGACGAATATTGATTAATACTAGACAGCGAAGTAACATACTAATACTAAGACTGAGGTCCTAATCTTAATGTTAATCTTGTAGCATAATATAAATGATGTAAAAAGCAAAAAAGAGAGAAGAAGACTGACTTGAGAAACGGGGAGGAGGGAGTGGACTGAAACGGGGAAGAGGGGGCAGCCCAGAACGCTCAAGAGAATCTTGAGATCAGATTTCTTGTGGAAAAGCAGAGGAAAATGGTTTCTCAGCCAGTTGGTCCACGTTTGAGCTTTCTTGCTGCAGCTTTCTTCATTTGAGAGCTCCTCTGATACAGGAGTCAGACTCACACGATTCATCTCATTTGCAACCTTTCTTCTTCTTCTTCTCCTCTCTATTGATTTGGTTTTATATTTAGACTGTATAGATATATAGAGAGAGAGAGAGTGGGGAGTCTGTTGAACACTTCTTAAAGGGTGCACCTGGACCGGGATTTCGCCTTTTGATCTCACCACGTGCACTTGATGCGCGTGTCGGGACAATGCATTACTCGGTAGTAGTTGTAATACTGCAGCAGCAACCAATGCACAGCTAAGTTTAGTTTACTAAAATCGGAAGCACATTGACTCGTACATCTTGACGCCATTTATTAGCCAGACTCTGTAGAGTAGATTCATCGCAGTGCCGAATTTTTGTAGCAAGGATGATGGGAAATTTCATGTAATTAAGGTGTCGATGTATACTTAAATAGCCCACCCCAAGCATGTGAAAATTGAAACTGTGGAGTATTAAATTACTCGAAGATCTAATCGAGGAAAAGTAGTTAGCAAACTGGGATATATTAGATTATTTAATAGCGTAAAAACCACAGACAACCGTACGTTGTGAGCTGTTTCTGTTTGACATTTTACTACAAAGAATCAGTCCATAGAGGCAACGAAAATGGATGGATTTTGTAAACTGAGGATTGAATAAGAGCCAAAGAGAAAAGAGGATTTACCTTTTATGTTTCTCATTTATAGCACAAAACTTCAATGATAATCCTCTCAATCCCATTAACCCTGTATCTGAATCTAAACTTACAACTTTAATTATATATGATCACTCAAAAGCAAGGACTTTTAGAGTGGGAAGTACTTGGGAAACCATATAGAATTAAGTAAAAAATATGTTTTGAAAAGGAAATTAGAAAGGCGCGTGGTAAGATTTGATTAGAGTTAATGGTGGATGGGCACGTTTTATATTGGTTGGAATTGTTTTTGTAAAGAGAGCTTTTAAGGGAGGCAAGGCAACGGCAGCCATTGCGTCTCTATCTGTAATTATGTTCTTTCTGGTATGTTTGGTACAAACATAGCTTATATTTACCCTTGTATTGTTTCCCCTTATACCAGCTGAAATTGTAGACTCGATCATCGTTTGTATATACACGTGTCATTTCGTTTGTATTACCGGCCCCTTCCTTATTAGTACCTTCTATTTATGCATGTTATTTGGAATTTATTCATTCTTTATCATCTTGTTAACAATTTTAAATACAGTTTTTTTCAATGTTTAAAAATAATTCTCCCTTTATCCATCATATTTAAAGTAATTTTTAATATCTTTTCAAAATGTTTAATAATAATATTTCATTTTTTGTGTGATAATTTGGACCACGGGCATATTAGACGGAGGAGAAACGTCTTATCAACTAAATTGTGTTTATCTTCAATAATTTAAATAAAGTTAGAAATGTAATTTTCTTTGTTAGGGCAGAGTTAAAACATATGCATGAAAAAGCAAATGAAGCGCTAAGAATGTAATCAAATGCAAACTCTAAATATTATACAAACTTCAAATTATGATCTGGACTGTTAATAAATGTCAACAGATTACAAAATAATAGCAATAGAAAATATGAACACAGTTTCAACGGTTGACATCGTGTTGACATTGTGCTGATATTGTGTTGACATTGTATTAACATTGTGTTGACATCAAAATCTTGAAATTTTACACTGTGTTGACATTGTGTTGCCGTTGTGTTGACACTGTGTTGAAAAGTTTGGAGTTTGTACAATATATGAGTTTGCATTTTATCAATACCCTGAAACACTAAATGTCAATTATATATTGCCACATTTTGATTCGACACGAATTTTAAGCAAGGTAAAGAATAATTAGTGACCGAATTTTAGTTGAATGTCAGTCTAAACTTTATAATGAGATATGAGTATGAATTAGGTGAATGTGTAGCTTGTTTATTAAAAATATTAAAAATAAAATTAGATATGAACGTTTATTTTTTGCAAAATAGTAAGAATAGATGATGTAAACAAATGAATATAATAAATAGTAGCCACATAGCTACTTTTGTGTAAAAAAATTATTTTACTTCTAATATAATTTTAATAAAGAGGTTTATATTCACCCGAAAATCAAAGTTAATCCGATATTGTGTATTAGACTAATAAATGTTGGAAACAAATAGTCCGGAGGGGCAGTGCAGTTGGTTTCGGAGGGGCAGATTTATATGAATGGCCAATGATCAAATCCCACTATTGTTGTGTAGTTGCACACCTCTCAGACACAAGTGTGAGGCCTTGGGAGGTGGGCTTAGGCCCTCTCCCTTAGCGGGTCATTGCGTACCCTATTTTAATATCCCTCATAATACCGTCGGATCGAGATGTTGGGGAACCTGTCAGACAGGGATGTGGGTGGGGGGTTCTTTAGAGTTGGGGTTTCCTTGTACGAATGTTGGAAACAAAAATAGGAGCAGTTACAGCTCCTGGGCCTGATTCATCTTATTTTATGGGCTTTCATCAATTTGTCGAATAAGATATGTCCAACAAAAATAAAAACCGAGCACCATTATTATCCAATAAACGGATTCGTATTTAAGATTTTATTTTATGGTAAAGATAGCATATTATTACAGCGAAATACCAAAAAGAATAAAAATTTTGAAAGAAAAATGAGTGAGAGAGAAGATATAGAGGGTTTTTTTTTGTGAAAAAATTGATGTGATTAATAGGGTATTTATAGATAAACCCCTCCTCCCGCACGAGTCTCTCCGCGACGAGTCACCTGCAACACGAGCTTGCCCATTGCTTGTCTCGCCGAGCCATGGGCGATCAGTGCTGCGGATGCCCTAGACCCCTGGCAGAACCAACGATCACATATGCCACAGAGTTGGCCCAATTCTACATGCTATGCCCAAAAAACACTCAAAAAGCATATGAGGAATCAGATTATTGAAAGGATTAAATTTTGCTCAAATTAAGGTTTGACTATATATCAAGATAACCATGTTTTGGTAAAAAAATGATATCGATGTATGTGTTGGACATTAGGTGATTAGTCGGTCCACTTATTCTGTATTCCATTATTTGATGGCAGCCAATATAATATGCTTATCCTGTACAACGATAATTAGATACTCCATATAAGTTGCGTGATTTGACCAAACTTATATGATATAATCAATTCATGAATATCTTTCCCCTTTTATAAAAACCAATACACACAGCTTCCGCTATCCAATCGACCTTGACCTTTTCTTTTGTAATGGATAAGGCCCGCAACTCTTATTTCTTGGGCCTTCTAGTGGGATAATAAAAGCCCAAAATTGAAACTAATAAGTAATTTGGTCCAAATAGACCATGCTAACCCACTAGTCGGCCTTTCAATTATTCTTTTTTTGACCCTCCGTAATAACAAGAAGACAATTGATTAAAAGTTAAATACGATAATACCATGTACATTAGAGAGCAAAGTCAAATTTGATGTCTTTATCTGTTTTGTTTTTCGTGCTGGGCTTGAAAATTTATTATGACAAGATGAATAGGAATAGCCGAATAGGCAGACAGTTGAAAATATAGTAGCACGGCATTGGACATGCTCTCAACATGAAATTAACAACAGTAACAGGGACAGGTGCAAATTACGACTCTGATTATGATGTGTATATTTATTTACTATTTCTTAATCTAAACATCTTATTTTATGATCGTGATTGTGATATTATTAATCCATTGTTTCCTAATTGGAATTTCTTAATTATGATCATTATCCTTTAAGTAAATATTTAAAAAGAGGCGCCGTCGGGAGAGAACTAATATTGCAAGCCACAAACTTAATTATATTGCGAGAGCATGTTGCCACAGGCCCGCAATTGACATGAATAAAACAAACTAAAATAATTGTAGCTTTCCTATGATTGTGCATTATTATATGTTTAG
>JAOWBI010000105.1:6470367-6482029 GCA_028566235.1 Salvia elegans | reverse complement strand
TTTCTATGTTCGTTAAAAAAACACTAATTATGTACTAGACTAACGATATTCATTTCCATAAACCTTAGTAATTGACAAATTGTGATGGTAAGGAGCATGCTTAAACATAATTATAGATCTAAAAATGGATAAGAGATTCCTTGATTTTAAAATATTCTTAAATCAGTTGGAATTATAAAATTTTGTTTGCGAATAATAAGCCAAATTAGCCATCAAGGCGCACATGCGCCTTGCAACTTTTGGTTTGATCTCTCCACCCTTTATCATGTTACCTTTTCTAATTAGTAGCTTTAATTAATTGTTTGATGACGTACGATTGTATATTAGTAATATATAAGAAATATTTTGCCAAAATGGATCCGCCCATTTGTACTCCTTTGAATAGTCTTGTAATCAACGTTTCTCTATGCACTTTTTTGTAGCATCATACATGCATAAATAATTTATTAGTATGTTCGTGTTTGTTAAAAAAAATAGGTATTTTGAATTTTCTGCAGTTGTTACTTTATCATGTGTTTTTAGATTAATTACTATGCAGTCTTCGCGCGCCAAATAGAGTACTTGTTTACAGTGATATAGTTCGTCCGTCCCATAATAAATGACATATTTGAAAATTGATACGGAATTTTAGGAGACGTTGTTTTGTGTGATAGATAGAGAGATAGAAAATAATATATTCATATTAATGTGAGAGAGAAACTTTTTCAAAAAAGAGAATGTAACATGAGATAAACTAAGTGAACAACAAATAATATATTTATGGCTAGAAAATAATATATTCATATGAGTGAACTGCACTAAATGACTCTAACTTTTGCACTTGTTGCACCAGTGACCCCTAACAAGTAAAAATAGTGTCAGAGGGGCCTAACAAAATATATAATCACAAATGAGGTATTTTTAGCCATTTTTCGGACGAAAATGTCCAAATGGCTTGAAGGGTATTTTTGTCTTCTTTTTCTTGAAGCCTGCACACCTACTCTGCAGGTTCACAGACCTGCGATTTTTGTCTAATCATACAAGATTTAAAGGTCATATTTCCAATGATGATCGGTGATTAGTTTTGTGAATTTATTTTATCTCCTCTCTATTCACTTCATTTCTCTCATTTGAAGAGTTAGTGTGCTTCTCATTTTACCTGCACAACCGTTAACCCACGCATCGCCACCGTCAACCCACGCATCGCCACTGTCAACCCACGCATCGCCATGTCTGAGTTAGTGTGCTTCTGTTGATTTTTCTATCATGTAACGTATGGATTTCTCGATTTTGGCTACTCGATTTAGGGGTTTGTGGTTCATGCAACTCGATTTAGGGTTTTAGGGTTCTTGTGCAGTGGAGTGAAGTGAAGAAAAAAACCTAGAGTGAAAATGGAGGGAATACTTTCAATTTGGCAAAATAACAATGCAAGTACTACTTAATGTGCGTGGCGTGTAGGAGACGAAGAGTTGTTGCTGCATTGTTCCTCGAATTGGGAAACAACCAACTTTAAGTCAAATCATTTAATGTTGATGTCAGGTTGCATGCAGTGGGCAACGTCATCATTGTAACTAGTTTGACAAAAATGCCCTTTTAGGGCCTGAGGATGTTATTGTCCGAAAATACTTCATTTATGATTATATATTTTGTTAGGCCCCTCTGGTGCTATTTTTTTTTATTAGGGGTCAATGATGCAACAGTGCAAAAGTTAGGGTCATTTGGTGCAGTTCACTCTATTTATATTAATGTGAGAGAGAACTTTCTTCAAAAAAGAAAATGTAATATCTTTTATGAGACAAACTAAAAATAAAAGTGTGATATCTATTATAGGACGGAGGGAATAGTAGTTTTTTCTTTTTCAGTCTTTTATCAATATGTAAACAGACCTTGCTTGTATTTAAATTGACATAGGAAAATGCTGTTTTAAATTAGTACTTTCAAACTAAATTAGTACGCACCTTGATAATATTAAAATGGCATATTGTAAGTAAAGTCAGAAGTCAAAAATTCATGATATTTGATGAAATGAAATGAAAGAGTGCTATTATTGTAGGTGGTGCAGATTATATTTGTTTATGTATTGTTTAAAGAAAGGAATTTATGACCTGTAAATGATTATTAACTTGCGAAGAAAGGACATGATTTTTATTTTATATTCCAAGTGGGATATGTCCTTAGTATATAGCAACTTGTAGTTGTATTGTTCCGCAAAAACAAAATATTATAGTCACAGCTAACACATCATCGACGAGAACGACTTGCTTATTTTTTATTTCATTTTTCCAGAAAGAGATTTAAACATAAAAAATTAGTAAGTATAATATCTTAGCTCATAAATTTCGATTTACATAAATATTGTGCGGAAATTCATATTAAAAGATTGTGGGTTCTAAGGATGACCATTAACTTCTTTACTACTCCTATTATATACTCTATTATCCGTCTATTCACATTTTTTTTTTGGAATTCTCATTTAAAATGAGTCATTTCTCCTTTTACACAAAAAAATAAATAAATAAAAAATAAAAAATAGTTTTCTTACTTCTCCATTTTCTTGCATAATTTATTTATTTTCTATCCATTTAACTTTTTAAAGAGTAATTACTTTTACTCTCTCCATTTCTTTCAAGAATGACCACATATTTGAATAATATAGAATTTTAGATAAATAAAAAATATGTACAAACAGAAAAATATATTGAGTATTTTAATAAAAAAAATAAACTTTTATTAAATATGAAAATATGATATTATTGTTGGAAAGACTTAAAAAGGAAGGATTATATTTAAAATAAGACAGATGAACTAGAAACCATACTGTTTATATCTTGGATTGACAATTAACTAATGCTCTTTGTAGGTAATAAATTCCTAAACTGAAGATAGTTGATCCATTGGTCAACGTCAAATGCATACATCTATACTTGCAAATGAAAACAGTGGTATTTTGTCTCGATGACTTTTCTAATATTCCAAAAAGTTATACCCAAAATCCAATCAAAGTCAGTGAAATCCAATCAAACACACAAAAATCTTTCTTTCCCCCTTTGTTAAAATTAATGAAATGTCAATAATTTTGTGCTCAACAGTCATCAAGCAAATGAACAGCTATATCTCCAGTTGTTGCATCTCAGCATAACTGCGATCAAAGTGGCGGCTGCAAGAATTTCAAATTAACCGAGTGAGTTCGTTATCTCGTCTTGATAAATAAAATCCAACCCAAATTCCTTTTTCCTTTGCATATATAGTTTTCAATTTTGATCAAGATTCCATTTTTATTATGTAGTAATGGAAAGTGAAATATCATTGGGTGGAAAGGGCGGAAATTTGGATGTTGTTTTGGAGATTCACTCTCCCAAACCAGAAGACCAAAATTCCAAAGACAATGCCGATTCCGAATCCGATGTTCAGATGAAAGTGAACTTATTCAACACCACCGCCGCCGCCGCAGCTCCGGCGCCAGCTCCAGCTCCAGCGCCGGCTCAGCTCGTCGTCCCAGCTCCATCTCCAGACTCCAAGCCGCCGACGGCGCCGGAAATGCGCCGAAGACCGATCACACAGTCGGCTTACTCGAAGCCGAAGTCACGAATCGCCGAGCCGCCGTTCCCAAGCAGCTTGAAGCCATCCCGCGCCAATCCTTCCTCTCCTTCGCCAAAGCCAACTCCAAAAACGTCCGCGCCAATCACCCCACGGACGCCCCTCATGGCCTCAGTGGATGACGATGATGATGACATTGACAACAACGATGATGACGACGTGTACAACACGGACGTCCTCAGGCCCCAGGCCGCGAGGCGGGGCAGCAAGTGGAAGGCCGTGCTCATTCTAGAATGGATTGCATTCGTGAGCATCACAGCTCTGCTAATCCTTAGCAAGACGATAAGGGTTCTCGACGACGAGGTGGAGATATGGAGCCTGCAGCTCTGGAAATGGTGCGTGCTGGTGCTGGTGATATTCTGCGGCCACCTCTTCACCGAGTGGGCGACCAACCTCCTCGTCTTCCTCATCGAGCGGAACTTCCTGCTCAAGAAGAAGGTGCTCTACTTCCTCTTCGCCCTCAAGAAGAGCGTGCGCATTGTCGTCTGGCTGGCCCTCATCCTCGTGGCGTGGGTGCTCCTCATCAACCGGGGGGTCAGGCGGACGAGGAGGGAATCCGACATCCTGAACAAGATCACCAGAGGGATCGTGTCCACTCTGGTGGGCGCGGTCATGTGGATGGTTAAGACAACGTTGGTTAAGATAGTCGCTTCCAATTTTCATGTCAAGACCTATTTCGATAGGATTCAGGAGTCCATCTTCCATCAATACATACTTCAGGCGTTGTCGGGGAGTCCCGTATGGGATAATGCGAGTGAGAGCTACAGGAGTAGCGGGCGGTTGAGTTTTAGGAAGGGGGTGGAGCAGAAGGGGGAGCAAGTGATTAATGTGGATAAGCTTTACAAGATTAAGAGGGAGAAGGTGTCTGCTTGGACTATGGGAGGGCTGATGAATGTGATCAGGAACTCGAACTTGCTTACCATGTCCGAGATTCTTGATGAGAGTGTCGAGGAGGGGGGAGGAGGCACGGTGATGATCACGACCGAGGTTGAGGCCAGGGAGGCCGCTAATGCCATATTCAAGAGAGTGGCCAAGCAAGGACACAAGTGAGATTGTCATTAATGTTTCCATTTCTTGTTTAATTTTCAACTTGATCCATTGATGTTTATCTCTGCACTCTGTTGTGGATTAGATTCATTGAAGAAGACGACATCCTTCGTTACATGCCTAAGGAGGAAGTTGATAACGTTTTCCCACTGTTCGAAGGGGCTGCAGAATCAAGAAGGATCAAGAAATCGGCCTTTCGGAATTGGGTGGTGAGATCCCTGAATCAATTCAACTAGTAAGGCTATGCTTGCGATATTTATGAATCCAAACTTTATGTCTTATAACAGGTGAAGGCTCATAATGAGAGAAAATGCCTAGCCGTGTCTCTAAAAGACGCGAAAACAGCAATAGAGGAGCTAAACAAGATCGCTTCATGCTTTGTGCTGGTTGTGATAGTTATAGTCTGGATTCTTCTGATGGAGATTGCAACCACCTCCATTCTAGTCTTTATCTCGTCTCAGTTATTGCTCGTAGTGTTCATGTTTGGAAACACGGCCAAGACAGTGTTCGAAGCCATGATATTCGTGTTTGTGGTGCACCCCTTTGATGTTGGCGATCGCTGTGTCATTGATGGCGTGCAGGTACGCCCCTTTTCCGCTCCCATCAAAATCTTTTCATCTGTCTCCATTGTCTAATTAATTCATCAAGATTTCTGCAGATGGTTGTGGATGAAATGAATATCTTGACAACAATTTTTCTCAAAGGCAACAATGAAAAGCTGTACTATCCTAATGCAATCTTGGCTACAAAAACAATCAGCAACTTTAACCGGAGCCCGGAGATGATGGGTGATGCTATCGAGTTTGCTGTCGATTTCACCACTTCGGTTGAGAGCTTAGCATCTTTGAGGGCTAAAGTTAAAGGGTATGTATGATGCTTCTCAATATGTTATATAATTGTAGAATTGAAACTTAGAGAGGGTGTGGTATAGTATTAAACATAGAAATGCAAGAATTACTAAAAACATATACTACTAAAAAAAACACTTAGGAAGTACTATCTACATTTTGTAGGAAGCCTAGCAAGAAGCTTGATGTCCTGGCAACTGATAGCCATGGCAGGTTCACTAACGCTGTAACTTACGGACCCAATTCTTCTGCTAAGGTCCGTCTCGTGACATCAAATGCTACACGTATCCCTATTCGCGACTCCCACACCCAACCTTGGTCTAAATTGTTTTGTATAGATCTTATGAGTAAAAAATCTTGGTTCATTTTATTGTGATGATATGAATGGTGCTTAGTAGAGTGATGGTTTTTGATGATCAGATATTTGGAGAGTAAGCCTCAGCAGTGGAGCCCACATCACAGTATGCAAGTGAAAGAGATTGTGGATGTGAACAAGATGATAATTGCTCTGTATGTAACTCACACAATAAATTTCCAGAATGTTGGAGAGGCGGGCAACCGGAGATCGGATCTTGTTGTCGAGCTTAAGAAGATTCTGGAGGAGCTCGGCATCAAATACCGTCTTCTGCCTCAGGAAGTGCAGATTAGCTATGTTGAATCAGCTATTACTGCAAGGTGATCCATTTTTTGTAAGAGAGTTAGAGATAGAGAGAAAATGAGTTAGGTTTATTGTTCTGTGTAAATGCCTCAACCACATGTACTATCAAGTTCATAATATTTTTTCTGAATTCTCAAGTTCAAATGCATTCATGGCTCATTCAAGTGCTTGAAGAAGCCACTCCTATGTTTGTTGAGGGAAAACTCCAATTTAGGATTCTCTGCTAAGAAAATATCAAAATTCGACATACTTCATAAAACAAATGATTTAGTCAAGATATCAGTAAAAGCCCACCTCAAGAAAATACTACTAAAATCTTAGAACTTAATCCACATGTTTCTACGGCAAAACTAATGACAAAAAGGCTACTTACTAAATTTATAGGGTAACATTGATTGAAATTTCCACCCTCGTAAATGATTAACACAAACTCTTAACAAAATAATTGTTATGGTGTAGGGACTGCCAATAAGTTTTTGCTTAGCGAAGTTGAGAAACCATAAATTTTGGTCAATCTAATTAAATTTAATGTAGTTCACTAAAATTCATTAATACTCCCTCCGTCCCACTTTAGGAGTCCCATTTGAGTCGGATACGAGTTTTACAAAATGTAAAGGAGAGTTTATGGAAAAAAGATAATGGATTGTGGGTCCAATTTTTATATACTCTCTCCGTCCCAATTTAAGTGACATTTTCCTTTGGGGAATGTTCTACTCTAAATAACACATTTCTAAATATAGTAATATCCCTCCCTCTACGTTTTTCCTCTCATACTCACAAAACAACACTACATAAAATCTCGTGCCGAATTAGAAATGCTCAACTTAGAATGGGACGGAGAGAGTTTTAGTTTTATAATGAAATGCGAGTGGAAGAAGGTTAGTGGAATATGAGGCCTATTAAAGTTTGTGGAATATTCTAACTGTACTCCTAAAGTGGGACAGACTAAAATGATAAACCGGACTGAACGGAGGAAGTATTTAATTAGTGCACATATATTATGGAGTATCTCCAAACGTACCGGAGCTGGAGCGTGTCTCCGAACTACGAAGGAAATAGGGCCCCGGCGAATATGCTTAAGTTGGATTCGAAAACCACTAATAACCTAAAAAAAAAAAAAAAGAAATGAAGAAAAAAGTGATTGGATAAGCTTATCTACCACATGAAAGTCGAGAAGGTGCCACGTCGGATCATGCAAGATACCGTCTATTCTCCACCTCTGCTTGGATCCTTTACCATCTCCCACAAATCTCTCTTCCTCTATCAAAACACTCTCACATCCCACCTTCACACAAACACACTCAACAACAAATGGCCTCAACTTCAGCTCTATCGATGGCGCTGCCGTTGCCCCGTGCCGGCCACACCAACGCCTTCCTCAAGGGCAACGCGCTCCGGCCCTCCAAGCCGGCCGCCCTCGTGTCCAACCCCGCCGCAACACTCCAAGTCAAAGCTTCCTTGCAGGAGAAGGCCGTGGCTGGATTGACCGCCGCCGCATTGACCGCCTCCATGGTCGTCCCCGACGTCGCCGAGGCAGCCAGCAGCGCCTCGCCCTCCCTCAACAACTTCCTGCTCAGCATCGCAGCCGGTGGCGTCGTGCTCAGCGCCATTTTGGGGGCTGTGATCGGCGTCTCCAACTTCGACCCAGTCAAGCGGGGTTGAGAAGCAGCCTTCCTTTTTTCACTGTTTCTATCACAGATGTATCACTGTATTACTTAATAGACTAAAACTGTTCCTCTTCAACTTCAATTCTTACACAAACCTGTCTATTTATATCAATCAAATTCCAAAGTCTTCAACTGCTCTACACTGATAATCAAAGAAGGAAATTAATATGACTAATTGAACTGAGAATTAAAAATGTTGCTATAAAAATTATTGCAATAGAAAAGGATGCATGCCATTCTAATACGTAGCCATATGGCGCTTTGTGATGCTATCAAACAGAAATCTACTCTCTTCAGAGTAGTTCAGCTTGTCTGCCTTGACAACAGTGATCTTCAGCTTTTGTTCGTCGCCATAAATCTCCTCTTTAATTTTGAGCTTAAAGATGAACTCCCTGAAGAGGCAGTTTTGAATGACTTCAAGAAATTTGAGGTCATCTTGCATTTCGTTTTTCCACACGTACAACTCCTTGGCCGAGCACCCCAAGATCTCTTCACCGGCTTCCTGGAAAGCGGTCACCCATGTCATGCCGCTGTAGTCCTGAATCTGAACCTGAAGAAGGTATCTGTAATCACACTCTTCGAATTCTTGATTGCACCTGTCGCAGAGCCACGCTGAGTTCCCAGACTTCGTCACTTTCTTGTTGCACTGCCTGTCACCGATCATCAAAGGGCAGGCTGTGTAACAGAATGAGTCTGTTTTGATAAACGATACAGTTGCCTTAACTGCAATCCAGTCTGGTTTGTCTGATCTTCCCAGCCCTTCATCTTTTATCTGTGTCAAGCACTTCCTTGTCTCGTTCTTCATTCCACCGAGTATAGCGTCTTTGGTTATGGAATGAGAAGCAGTGTCTTTTCCCCCTCGATCAAACCAGTTTCTCAAGCTGTCAGCCTCTGCAGAGTCGGGATTTATGAATAGCTGTGTGGCAGAGATGGTACCGATGGACTTCCCACTAAAGTCGTTAACTTTTCCAGCTTTGACAGCCAAAATGGGGAAAATTCCGGCTTCTACCATATCATGCAGCTGTTGTCCTTCCCTGTTGCAGAAATCTCCCCATAATGTCAATTCAACAGTTAACCCCGATTGATCCTTCAAGTTCAGAATTCGCCTCTGCGTTTCCATTCCATTCTTTCGCATGATGGGAACAGAAGGGTTCACTGTTACAACAACACCAATAATATCCAGTATGGAATTGCTTTCAGCATTTGCAATTTCACTGATAGGCCTAAATGAGAACTGCTGCCTGGGTATGGATGTATCTTCATCTGGACAAAGATCTACTGATGATGTTGTCTCCAGAAATATCTCCCACTCATTCTTTAGATGGTTAAAATTCTTCTGGGCAGGTTTCAAGCTGCCTTTGGATATCACATAGACTTTACCAACTTCAATAGTATCATAAAAACGGTCCACCACAGCATTGAAGCATGTCACCCTAATTTCCCCTCCATCTGAATCAAGAAGATCAAAGGAGAATACTTTTCCATCTCCTCTTGCATTGTTGTAACGACGGAGATCTCCTTTAGCTGTCACCCGTGCCTTGATAGCCCATCTACCTTGATAGGGATTCAAGGCAGCAATAGGTATAATGCGTGCAGGTGCCTCATTTCTCATGATTGCTCCATGATTCTTATAATTTGGAGGTGGCTGGTATGAAGGCTGAACAGTAGGACGGAAACTCAGCATGTTACCACCTTGGTTTATGGAGCTTGAAGTTTTAACATTATTGTAGCTTGTTCGTGACAAATTCTGAGCACTGGCAACATTATTGTTTATTGATGGTCGGGGTCCAGATGAAAATGGCTTTTCAGGCAGTGAATCAATTTCCAACACCCTTGGGTTACCAATTACATCGCAGTCCAGAATGATGGTTTCCATGTTTAGGATCACAATAATTCTGCAAGAACAATGCATATTTATGAGTTTCCAATCTACAAAACATAGAAAGACATTCCAAGCAATCAGCTTAGTGGTGTTGGTTTGCATCTTAGGAACTCCAAGTCTTTGTTCCACTTGACTCAAAAATATCCTAAAATGTCTAAAGTCAAGTTTGGTGTTGTTCAACCTTGAAAAAAAAAAGAGACATACTTATGCCAGAAGTACCCTACTTAATATTAGTCCGACTTGCAGAGGAACTGTCATCAGCATTGTGAAACCACTGAAGTAACTCCTACCCATGCAGATGAAGAATCATGTTCCGATGAAAAATGATATAGTGTGTCATCTGATGTCTATTACCATTATTTTGGCACGTATAAAATGCATGACACTTTCAGTCTAGTGACTCTGTGTTCAACCACAAAATTTTCAAATCTACCATTTTAATCATCGGATGATTTTCACTTATATCCTACTAAAATTTTGCAAACCTTTCCTCTTAAACATTCATAGTCAATGTTCTATCAGCCGATGAAGTTCCATAATTCCACTGTGTCAAGGTGAATCGTACAGAATTAACAAGAAGCAACCGTATCGCCATTTTACACAGTCCTGTCTCCATTTTACTCCGGCAGCTTTAACATTGTTAGCATCCAAAGTACAGATTAACACAGAATTGTTGACATATAATCACTTCTCCTAATGGAATGAAAACCTATGCAATCAACTAGCAGCATCACACATTGTAATATCTCTCTGTAAACACAATAGGATAATAACTCAGACATTCTATAGTTTAAGCAATTTTCGAGGCACTAAGTGAGAGCTAAAATTGTATATACCTCTTCTACAACACCAACAGGAAAGGCGAATAAATCATAAACTGAAACACATACAGGCACTAGCACAGATACACAGATGGAATTTAAAATCAATTTACAGAGAGTTACGCTACCTACTTAGACAATTAGCAGGAGAGTAAGGCGAAGAATTTACTTGCGCTTCTGGACAGTGCTGCCGATGTACTCGATGAGCTGGATAACGGATCCCCTGCGGACTCGGCCGGTTTTGACTCGGTCGTTGAGCTGTGTGGCGAGCATAGCGTGCTGAGTAGCCACAGCGTCAGAGAGGAGAAAGCGATAGCGCTCCTGCGAGGAGCCGATGAGCTTGATGTCCAACACCTGCACCAGCGGCTTGGCGTTGACGTCTCCGGCGTCAATCGCCGCAATAGCGTTGGCCGTCAAATTCACCGGCATTGATTTCAATTTTTTTGGTAAATTTAATTGGGGATTTTTGTAACCGAAATGGGGAGAGGGGGAAGAGTAAATTTGAAGGAAAAAGGGGGTCTGATTATTTATATATGAGGATTAGCGGGGAGAACAACCGACCTATCCTGTGCCCGTTAATTTTATTTATACTTTAATTAACGATTTTAATCATATTTATACCCAACTAGTTTAAGTTTTTAACTAAGTCCTCACCACATTTTAGATTAATTAATTAGTAATAACTATTTTCTCCATTTTCCATTTATAGTCCAAGTTTCATTTGACATGAATTTTAAAAAATAATGAAAAAAATTTGTTAAAAAAATTAGTCAAATGTATGTTTCATTTTTATATGAGTATTAGTTTTATAGTATAACTTGAGTGTAATATTTAGTAGAGTATAAGACCAATTGCTTAAAACAGAAAAAAGTAAAATAAAATTTAAAATAAAGACATCCTAAAATAGTAAAATGAGATATTATTTCGTGAATAAAGGGAGTAATAGCCAACAACAATGTTGGTTTTGCAGCGGAAAACTATTTAGTTTGATTGAAAGATTTACATCTAAACATGTTTTTTCAGATTGTAAACAAATAAACTTGTTCATAAGCATATAATCTCAAATTATACTGAATATATATGCAGTTAAATACAACGATTTACCGTATGAATTCAAGTAATTGAATTCGAACTCCTTCTTCAATCGTTCTCTACCACGGATC
>JAOWBI010000105.1:6100725-6119828 GCA_028566235.1 Salvia elegans | reverse complement strand
CATAAATCATGAAATAAAATTGGATATGATATAATATAAGTAGAATAGTAAATTAAAATAATAATAATAATAGTATCTTTTTGGTACTATTATCCAACTAATTGACAACTATAAACTCGGTTCCAATAATATTAATCTTGAACGTTACTCGAGTCTAAAAGATGAAATACAATATAAAAATAAGTTTGAAAGTTTAAAAGTTTTTAAAATGAATTAATCATAAGAAATAAGTAAAAAGTTTTAAAATATTATTTTGAACTTTATCGGACTTGATGAGCATAGATTTTGTTTTACAAAATTTTAAATCTTTGGAATATAAATTCAATTTGAATTTGTCTAAAGTTTTGGGATTTCTATAACTAAAAGATTATATAAAAGGAAAACATTTTAAGTGGTGCCTTTACAAATATAAAAAGTGCAATTTAGGAAGGAAATAATGCATTAATAAGAAAACCGGTTTAGATAAAACCGATTTAAAATTTGAGGGTATTTTGTATACACAATTTTTGTTAATTTTCATTGATTTCTAGTTGTTTGGCAGTGGCTTAATGGTCTGGAAAAGCGTCAAACAAGCTGAGAAGAGTTTCAGAATTAGGGATTTAAATTTTATGTGGGTAATTTGTCCAATTCATAAATGTTATAAGAGATACAATAAGAAAAAAGAAGAAAAAAAACAAAAATCCCTTATTCCGAAGAATTCGCATATTTAATCTCTCATATTTCAAAAGGTCAGCGAATTTAATGTCAAATTTCAAAAGGTCAGCGAATTGAATCTCTTTTTCCGAAATCTCTCAAATTTTGGTAAAGGCTTAAGCCCTACCTTCTTCTCACATGTGTCCGCCCGTGAATCCAAATATACTTGCAACTTGGGAGTACCATTTAAATACCTCATTGAACCGTTTTTGTAGTTGAACATAGGCATTGTATTGAATAAATTAACATTTGTATAAAACTCTAAATCTTACTAGAGCTTTTTAGATAATCTCAATTATTTTAGAAATCGTACGAGTATGGACAGAGTTTAGAAGATTAATCTGATCTGGATAATCATAGGCCTCAAATTAATCTATAAATAGAGATAATATCTTCATTGCATTCTATCACACCCAAAAATTATTCATTTTATAAGGTATACGTGTTAAGAAATTAAATTGCTACACACATGAACTTTATTATACAAAAGAACTATTACAGTATATGTATTCTATTAAAATAGTTATCTTACGAATTTTTGGACATATGACTAATAAAAGATATACTACAATACATTATGCTATATCATAACATCTAACTATATAAATACATTAAACATAAAACACTAAGTATATAAACGAGTATTTTGAACATATAACCTCCAAATAATCAATTTGAGATGAGCGGTTGAAATTAAGATTTTCAGTTTGATGCTATATCCCAACTTTTTATTTAATAGTACTAATAACATGAGATTCAATGATCACGATTTGTTGAAAAGATTCCAATTACTAATAATTAGGAAACAACTATCAAAATAGTAAAAACAAAATAAGGATTCTTTAATTAGAAATGGAGTAGAAATGCTCAATTAGGAATAATGAAGAAATTATTTAAAATCATAATATTTTTTAATTATTTTTCATATAATAAGTTGCAAATAATGGCATTGTCAATTATCTAACTAAAATTTCTCTAATGTATAGTAATAGAACCGTATAAGTATAACTCTTCGGTTATGTACTCAATCATTTAATGTATCAATTCAACATATTTACAATAGTTATCGATTATTTTTCTACCAAAATACTATTACGGTTTTGATAACATTTTAGTTTTTAATACTATTGTTAGTGATATTTTAAAAATATATTTTTTATCTGAGTTTCAATTTCAAGTCTGTTTCTGGCATTGCAAAAAAGGAGTTTAACGATGGATTTTCTTTGTTAAAATTAAAAAATTTATCGATAATTGTCTTTATTGATAGATTGCCGATGAAAGCAGCACGTCACAAAGAAAACATCACTGAATTTCAGGCCATTGGTAAATATTATATATGGACCGCCATTGACATTCTCATTCATTGAGTTAATCGTATGAAATCATCCTCCAGACGTGTTCACCAAGAACACACTAACAGATATGTCCGTCGGTAAGGAAACGATCGATGTTCATTACACCGTTTATTGATGAGTTTGTATGTCAGTGTTACCGACAGATAGATGCTTGTCGACAAGTTTGTCTTGCATTTTCGACTATTTCTTTCTATTGATAATCCATATGTATTATAGATTTAAATTTTTATATTTATTTGTTTACCTAGCACAACTGATACAAGCTTCTTGTATCTAAACTCTCTAGTAACTGAGAAAGTCACCGAAAGGCTGAGTTTGCGATTGAATGATCAGTTTGAACGTATGAAAATTGTGAAGGGCGACTAGGGTTTCAAGAGGAAACCCTAGATAAACGAGAGAGAAAAAATAATATGCAAATATTAGATTTCTTATTCATTGAGAGTCATAAGATATCAATATATTTGGCCCTAAACCTAGACGGTTCGACCTTCCTAAACCACCGGGAAAGAACCGTAAAGAAAACCTGGCATGGCTTTATAGTTTTAGCCCGACTCAACATAATTAAAATAATATTAAAACATCAAGGTTCAAAAATATAAAGAAAAACAGTTGGCTGATAAAATAAGTAAATAGCTACTGGACGTAATCCTCCAAGTAAGCGGGTTGTCGAGTGCGACGCCTCGTTCGATGAGCTATAGGTTTGTCCGGCTCCGAAGGAGGCTCGCTCTTACTTTCCTCTTCTTCCTGCACAGCTTGGTCTTTTTCCTGCTCAATCGGAGTGTCTTCTTCTATGGAAGGGCTGCACGTATCAACTCCCTCAGGGTTAAGAGACTCATTGCCCTCAAGGAGAGATGGGAAATGGGCACTCATATTCTCCAGCCGCTCCCAGGTCTCTGCGGGTTCCGCCCCATTTGACCAGCACCTGGTCCATAGGATCTCCATCAACCAGCACCGTTCGCCGACCCAGCAGCTCCGTGGGAACGCTCACAGGACGACTACCAAAGAACTCCGTCGGTAGGGATCCCTCCGCGGCTCCTACCCCGGCATCCACAAACGGGCGCAGCAAGCTCACGTGAAACACGTCATGTATTCGACTCTCCTCCAGTAACTCCAACCTGTAAGCCACCGGCCCGATACGCTCGCGGATCTTGAAAGGCCCATAATACCACCGAGCCAGCTTCGCAGAAAGCGGCCGAGCAATGGAATGTTGGCGGTATTGCTGAAGTTTGAGAAGCATCAAGTCGCCAACCTCGAAGGAGATGTCGCGGCGGTGTTTGTTAGCCGTAACCTGCATTCTCTGCTGAGTGCGAAGCAAATTCCGGCGGAGATCAGTCAGCACCTCTGCTCGCTACCGAATCAGATCCGCCACTGGTTTGGGAGTAGATGCCGACGGAGATGAAGGGAAAAAGGATGGAGGCTCTCGCCCATATAAGACACGAAATGGAGACATCCCAAGACCCTCGTGATGATTGCAGTTCAAAGACAACTCGGCCCACGGCAAGAACTTCGCCCACTGCTTCGGTTTTTCAAACGTGAACACACGAAGATATTGCTCCAACCCCCGGTTCCGAACCTACGTTTGCCCGTCGGATTGTGGGTGATAAGCCGTTGAAAATTTGAGCTTGGTTCCACTTAAGCGGAGGAGCTCCTTCCAGAAATCCCCCAAGAAAATTAGGTCACCACGGTTTGCACAAACAACGATGCCACACGACATGCGTCAAAGCCCGTGGGCAAGTAGCAAAATGTGCTTACTTAGAGAGGCGGTCCACCACCACCATAATTGCCGTGAAACCCTGCGACGGAGGTAAGCCGGTAACAAAATCCATTGATACGTCTGCCCAAACACGCTCCGGTATTGGCAACGGCTGAAGCAGCCCACACGGTTTCTGAGTAGAGTATTTAGTAGCTTGACACGCATGGCACGACGTGACAAATCTCATCACATCTCGCCGCATCCGTGGCCAAAAGAAATCACCTGACAGCCGGCGAAAGGTGCGATCAACTCCTGGGTGTCCGGCAATCTGCGAGCTATGATGCTCCCACAAGATTGAGTTCCGCAAAGAGGACTCGAGGCTGATATAAATCCGGCGCTTACGGTAAAGTAGGCCATCCGTAAAAGAAATGTCGGGTGGGCCAGAACCGGCAAGGGCCGCGTCCCTGAACGCGATCAGTTCCACGCGAGAGGCCGTTTCCTCACAGATGGAGTCCAGTAGGTGGGGATGCGGTCTCGCCAACATCACCAAAAACGCCCCCGTTTCCTCCTCATTTGGGTCGCGACGCGAGAGGGCGTCTGCCGCACGATTGGAAGCGCCTGTTTTATACTCAATGCAAAATTTGTACCCCATTAACTTTCTTATGTAAAATTGTTGGTCCGGGGTCTGAATAACCTGCAGAAGAAGCTCCTTCAAACTCTTTTGATCACTCCGGATGACGAACTCACTCCCCAAAAGATACTGTCTCCATTTCTGCACGGCCTCAACAATGGTGTACAACTCCTTGTGATACGTCGAAGCAGCTCGCCGACGTACTCCCAACTTTTTGCTAAAGTAGGCCAAAGGGTATCCCCTTGAGTGAGAACCGCGCCCACCCCAAAATCGGAAGCGTCAGTCTCAATGTAAAATGTTTTCTTAAAATCTGGTAACTGGAGAACCGGCGCCGACACCATCGCCGCCTTCAAATCCACAAAACTACTCTCCGAGGCGTCAATCCACTGGAACGCATCCTTTTTCAGGAGATCAGTAAGGGGCCTGCAATGACTGCGTATCGCGCAATGAATCGCCTATAATAACCGGACAACCCCAAGAACCCCCGCAACTGGCACGGGTTAACTGGACGCGGCCAAGCCACCATCGCTGCAATTTTGGTTGGGTCGGGTTTTAATTTCCCCTCCGAGATGAAGTGGCCCAAGTAGTCAACTGTGATGTTGCAAAAAACACACAATGCCAATTTTACATAAAAATTATTTGACTCGAGCGTGGCTAATACCTGCCCAATATGTGATGCATGATCCTCCAAGGTGGCGCTGTAAATCAATATATCGTCGAAAAAAACGATTACAAACTTGCTCAACAGTGGTTGAAAAATGTTGTTCATCGCGGCTTGGAATGTGGACGGTGCGTTGGTCAGACCGAAAGGCATCACCGAAAATTCAAAATGCCCATCGTGAGTCTGAAAAGCCGTCTTAAAAACATCATTTGTGCATCCTGATCTGATGATAACCGGACCTGAGATCCAATTTTGTGAAAAATCGTGCGGCTCTGAGTTCATCAAATAACTCGTCAGTCGTCGGTATAGGAAACTGATCCGCCACCGTGGCAGTATTTAAGGTGCGGTAGTCAATGCAGAACCGAAAAGACCCGTCCTTCTCGCGTACCAACAGAATCGGGGATGAAAAAGGACTAGTGCTGCGTTGGATAAACCCGAATGCACCTGAAGCACCTCAAAGACATCGATCTCTGACCGAAACGACGACAACGTAGCCATTGACTGCAGAGAAATCTCGCGGGCCGGCTGAGGATCCCTGCGGAGCTGAACCGTCTTGCCGTCCTTTACAAAGTCCATCGTCATATCGACATAGTCCGTAGTCACTCGGCGGATTGTCTGCAGCCACTTCATACCCATAATGATGTCGGGCTCGTGCGCTGTCAAGACATGTATATCGACGTCGAACAAAACCCCATGTAACATCAAAGGCGTCCCTGGGCAAACATGAGAGCAAACCATAGACTCCTCGTTCCCAACATAGACCTGAAACGGAGTGATAGCTTGCAGTGTGAGACATAGTCGCTCGACCAGTTGCGGTCGGATGAAGTTGTGCGTTGCACCCGTGTCGATGAGAACCTGAACCGGAGTCGTGCCAATTGTACCTGTGATGCGAAGGGACCGTTGCAGCGCTGACCCCTAAAGCGATAATAAGCTAGACACGTCGGTTGTGATTACTGCTGTGGGATCCACCGTCTGATGATCGGGCAGCAACTCCTCCTCATCCTCCTCACCCATGAACATGTACGACCTACGCTTGCACACGTGGCCGGGTGTCCACTTCTCGTTGCAATACCAACACAAGACAAGACAAGATCGCTCCGCCTTCTCAGCAGCCGAGAGACGAACGACCGGGTGAGAGGCCGAGTTCTGCGGGGCAGGCGCATGGTTGGCTGTTGTACTGTCGCAGGAGTCACCGGTGCCGCCGGTTGGCTTGTAGGGGCGGGCAGCGCAGGTAATGACAAGGACCACTGATCACGGCCGTCCCAAGTGTGAAATTGGTGCTGTTGCTGGTTGGGGGGGTCATCACGACACTCCGCAAGTTAGCGGGCTAAAGAGAACGCCTCGGCGAGGGTCTGGGGCTGCTTCAAGTTTACTCCTTGTTGAGGGGATACTTTAGGCCCGCAATGTAAAGAGCGACCAGTACGAAGTCCGGCACGCCAACCACATGGTTGATGAGGCTCTCGAAGGCATTCTTGTACTCCAAAACAGAGCCCGTTTGATGAAGATTGTCTAAGCAGGCCACATAATTTTGGTAGTACCCCTGGTCACAGCGGTGTCTGACTGCCCCGAGAAACTCCGTCCACGACACATTCAAATTATTCCTGCAGTAGTAACGAATCCAATCTGCGGCCGGAGGATCGAATAAAGGCACAGAGTAACGAAGGCATTCCGCCTCAGTAGCACCATAGCAATCAAAGGTACATTCCGCGCGAAAGATCTATCCATCTGGGTCCGTTCCATCAAATCTAGGCGGGTCCAAGCGGAAACCCGGACCCGAATCCTGACCGCCCTCGTACCTAGTCGTGCGCGAGATCAGTAGCCTCCAACACGACGTCTGAACCGGTGTGGAGATGGCCTGTCGGATAACCTGGCGCTGGAGAGGCCCCTCCGATTTAACCGACGAAATTCCCCTTGCTCGCGACGGAATGTCCAGCGGGGATGTAGCGATTGTTCAAACTTTGAGTTTCTGTTGATGTGCTCCTGCTCCAACTGGTTATGGACCACTGCCTTGCCGACGCTGTTGACTGCCGCCAAAATTGAGTCAATGCGAAAATCCAAGGATCCCTGCCAACATCCGACGAGGTATCCGGAGGTAATTCCTCCAAAACCGGAGCATTTGCTGCTACTGACGTCATGAGAACGCAATGATAAGCACCAGATGATACAAGCTTCTTGTATCTAAACTCTCTAGTAACTGAGAAAGTCACCGAAAGGCTGAGTTTGCGATTGAATGAGCAGTTTGAACGTATGAAAATTGAGAAGGGCGACTAGGGGTTCAAGAGAAAACCCTAGGATAAACGAGAGAGAAAAAATAATAAGCAAATATTAGATTTCTTATTCACTGAGAGTCATAAGACATCTATATATTTGGCCCTAGACCTAGATGGTTCGACCTTCCTAAACCACAGGGAAAGAACCGTAAAGAAAACCCGGCGTGGGCTTTATAGTTTTAGCCTAACTCAACATAATTAAAATAATATTAAAATATCAAGGTTCAAAAATATAAAGAAAAACAGTTGGCTGACAAAATAAGTAAATAGCTACTGGACGTAATCCTCCAAGTAAGCGGGTTGTCGAGTGCAACGCCGCGTTCGATGAGCTATAGGTTCGTCCGGCTCCGAAGGCGGCTTGATCTCGCTTTCCTCTTCTTCCTGCACAGCTTGGTCTTTTTCCTTCTCAATCAGAGTGTCTTCTTCTATGGAGGGGCCGCACGTATCAACAACACTATGTATTTCTTTGCAACTAATCATATTCAATTTACTATCAGTTCAAACACTAGGTCGTTGGAGCATTTGTTGTGTAGTCTTTTCCTCATGCATAAACTGTTGGGTCCATCATATCATAAGTTGTTGGACCATCAACTATTGTGTAGCCACGTGATCCTCTTCCAACTCAAGTCTTTAGTCGCACTCAAACTTTAATTGTTGATGCATCGACCAAAATGCTCCTCACACTGATATATGATGAGTGATGGGGTGCCATTTCAGTACTCTCTCTGTTGAGGTGGTGCTCAAGAGGCTCCATGTTAGGCTATCAAGTGTCGAGCATCCTCTTATATCGTTCTGTAACTTTTGCTATTGTGGCGACGACATGATTTTTATTTAGGTTGCGAGTCGTACAAAATAATACTCTATCCGTCCCACTTTAGTAGTCTCAGTCAGTTTAGTCTATCCCGCTTTAGGAGTCTCAATTATAATCTTTTATAAATAGTAATGGCTCCACATTCCACTAACATTTTATTATAAAACTAATAGTATATAAAAATGAGATCTACATTTCACTTTTTTTTTTTCACCGACTTTTCCTTTATATTTCTTTAAACTACAGAGGAAGTAATTACATAGCGAGAAAATATTCAGTGGTCAAGACATACCACATGTAAATATGCTATGGTATGTGCTTCCAATAATACTTTTACAAATAAGCATATACAATAACCCAAGTTGGAGTATACATGGCTATGCAATATATGAAAATTTTGAAATTTTGCACATTTCACATGTACTCCATATATCCATATATAAAATTATCAAACGGAAGAAATTTCATTTGATTTGGAAATTTTGCATGTCTCACACTATGTACTATTGCTAATATATATACACACACATAAATTAAACATATTACATAAATTAAACATACTTTATAGCAGAACTAATGAACAAAATTTTATCTTTATCTTTTTAGTTAAGTAAATATGTTATTAATTATATAATATGTTATAGAATTGTGATCAATGTCGAACCAATTGTGATCTAGTTTTTTAATGAGATGCGCTGCTGTGTAAATTATTTCGGTCTTCATTACAAGCCCATTTTACTTCATTGTTACTTCATTCGGTACGTAATACCTTGAAACTGCAGCATATTGTTACTTGCTTCCAGTAGGTTTTGAAGTAATTCAACACATGCTTCATTCGAATTAATTGACCTGGGTTTTTACTTTATTCACTTTAAAAAATGCAAGTTATTCCAATGGGTTTATTACTTCATTCAGAAACGTTATTACTTCTTTGGATAAGGTTTTTACTTCATTCAAGTAGGACTTCAAATGCTTCTTACACACTTCATTCAAATAGTTTATTACATCATTCCATGTGTTTATTACGCCATTAAATTAGGTTATCATTCCATTTTGTTGTCAGCGTCGTGGCGGTGGTGATAGACATTGTCGAGAGAGAGAGAGCAGTACGCGACGGAGAAGCCGCCCTTACGTACTGGAATGAATTAATAATCATATTGGAATGAAGTAAAAACCTACTTGAGTGAAGTAATATATTATGAAATTAAACTAAATCTTCGTAATATGTTAGCATGACTTATTTGTCTTGGAATGAATTAAAATAGGCTCATGATGAAGGCGAAAATAATTTATAAATTTATGCATCTCATTCATAAAAAGCTAGATCTAAAAACCCTAATTTAATACGGTTCTGCGGTTCGGCAATAAGGAGTGAATTTACATATAATGAGACTCATATGTTATATGTTCATAAGTTTATTTAATTCTTGCAATAATATAATATTGTATGTAAAATATCGTTAGTAAGAATTGTATTTTTAATAAAATTATTTCTTGTGCAAGATACATAGATATAGGGGCAGGGGCGGTATATTTTACGTGTGTTTTAAGGGTTTTTTTTTTTTTTTTTTTTTTTGGGTTTTATAACTGTTATTTTTTGACTAAGTAATTATAAATTCTACATATTTGGTTTTATAAAGGTATTCTTATTGGTTTTATAGTTAATATCGGTAACACTCAGACTTTTTCTACCTTTTTATGTATTCTCAAAGACGTCGTTTATGCATCTGAAATTATTTTGCATTTGTTTCTTTGTTGAGTGAAGAATTTTACCTTTTGACTTTTGAGCATATAGAATTTATTCAATTCTTTTTGAAGAAAACCCTTTGTTATGAGCCCAAGTCATTTATCAAAATTTTCATCACTTTGAACATGCAACCCAATCATCAGGATTTAAAGCCAGATTACTTTCACAATTTTTCTGTTCCACAAAATCCGGAACAAATTAATCGGTTTATACTCCCCACGATTTCATGAAGCTGGTTTTCTACATATACATATCTCCCCATGACCCCACGTTTCATCAGATTCAATATTCCAAGAAAAATCAGAGAGTTAGAAATTTAGAGAAAGAGGGAGAGCCCGGAGGGAGGTCGACGCGGTAACAGAGGAGAGGGAAGGATAGGGCAGCGAGAGTCTTCCAGGCTCCGAATCAGCGGCGACGGAGAAATCATTGTGGTTTCCAGAAACGAGACTGATCGAAGATGGAGAAAGGATATGGGATAGAATCGTGGAGAATAAAAGAGAGTTCTTGACCGAGCGAGAGTGAGATGCCGTGAGAAAAGAAAGCCACACAGGCGACGGGCGAAGTGAGATTGAAGGAGGGAGAAGAGAGAAACGGCGGTCTGGGAACGTGACTCCAACAGCGATGGTGGTAAGGCAGCGAAGAGAATGATTGAAGAGAGGGTTTAACGAGGATTCTTTCGGTGAAGTTGCGCGAGGGAGAGACGGCGTTGGCTGCCGGAATCTTTGGTGGTCTCGTTAATCCGGATTTTTAGACAGTTGCGACTTCAGTCTTGCACCACGATCAAGCAGCAGCACGACCGCGGGTCGACTGATTTGAGTTGATGCGAAGAGAGAGGCGGCTGGAGCTAGAGAGAGCTTGGTGGGCGCGAGAGAAAGATGACAGACGTGTTTTAAAGTTGAGAAGGGTTCTTCAAATTCCAATTTTGGGATTTCACGTAAGGTGAGAAACTTAACAAAGTTGGGCTTTGTTTTATTTAAACGTTTTAGGCTATGTGAATTAATTTATAGATTTGGGCCTATTCTTTTTAGTAAAGGAGATGGAATGGAGTTAATCTAGTCTTTGGGCCGTATTAATAAAATATAAGATTTGGGTCGGAGTACATTAAATCAATGGGTGACTTCAAATAGAACACAAGTTAAGGCTTTAAGAGATCGAGGTGAACTTTCTTTTTAAATAAGGATTATGTCCTAAGTATATGTTGATGTGAAAAATGAGGATATGAATATTTGCCATGTCATGTTTTGTTTTCTCTATGGAACCTACTTTTGTCATGTATGGCTAATCGAATTCGGGTCTGACTAAGGCCTAAGTCCCTACTCAGGCTAGTGTACACCTATGGAGGGACTCAGGCTAGTGTACACCTATGGAGATCGTGAGCCATCTTTCGAGTTGGCCGGTCTAGTGACTTAGAATGTGATCACATTCCTTGTCATCAATGGTTCAGATATGGTAGACATTCGACTTTATGATGGAAATGATTTTAGTGTCTCGGGCATTTTCAAAGATAAAAACCCCGAGGTCACTTAATGGTGGCATGATAAATACTTTTTATAAAATGTTTTCAGTATGAGTCCACTTAGTGCATCAAGTACTCAGCCCTGCATATGTTTTAAAAATGTGCAGGTTGAGTTGACGGACGCGGTGGTTGTTGAGCAGAGCTAGTGAAGATTTGTGTTTGCTTTTAAATGTTCCGAATATATTATGTCTTCATACACAATACTATTCTTCTCTATAATGCTTCCGCTGAATGTTGTTTCTTTTGATTTCTAGTATTGTTGAGATAATATTCATTTTGAGTTGTTGATTGTCAAAATGATACTCTGATTTTATTTGAGCTATTCCCACTTCTTTCGAGCTATGGTCGAGTTGTTTTGTTTTTCCCCTTTCTTTCCCGCTTTCTTTAACCCTCCCCTAGTCACGATCAATCGTGTTTTCTGTCCTTAGAAAACGCGGGCGTGACAATATCTTTTAACCAATATGATCTCCTTAACTCCTTTTGATTGCATAAAAAGAAGCTTTTGAATTTTGTAGACATTTTCATTATTATATTAACTATATTTATATTGTATTGTAAAATGCTAACAATAAAAAAATAAAAGCAAATCCGATCATATAAATTGCTGATTAAAATTTTTGAAAATTCTCCACAATAGCAGCAATCAGCAATGATGACTTTTTTAATTGATGTGAAAATATTAAGTTCATGAAAAATAGATCCGTGTTGTATTTATGGCTATATTTATTAGTACTATCATACTATGTAATATGCAAATTTCAATATTTTGCACGGCCATGTTTGCTTCTAGTTGAAGATGGGGCCGATGTATATATCTATTTATCAAAGTGTTATTGGAAGGACATATCATATGATATTTCTATATGATATGTCTTGATCACTGAATTTTTTCTCGCACATAGCAATTTTTGATCTGATGCTCTAATTATGGGTGGAGCCAACATCCCCTCCTCAAATATAAAAATCAGTACTATTATTTTTTTGTCCATTTTCGCATATTTTAAAATTTGTTTATATTTGTTCCTTTTCAAATTCTCAAAATTCATTCACATATAATTTTGCCGACTTTCATTTATATTCTTGGCTCTGCTCCCGCTACTAACGACATGCTGACTTGGTGAGTTCATGTTCGAATATCATCATTCAAACGTGTTAGACTAAAAAAATATTGGTGTCATTAAGCCTTTCACTTACAACGTACGTGCAGTGCATGGACATTTAATTGTTTATTTAATTGGATTGGACGTTTATGCCAAGAAGAAATATTAGTAGTAACATTTTAGTAATACTAGTTTTATTTTATTTTATTGATAATTAATACAGAGTACTAGTTTAATTTTAGTACTACTCCATATGGTAGTAGTAGTAGGTTTGTAATAGAACAAAAGGGTTAATTAAATACTAGTAGTAATGTTTGTTAGTTTGGTTAGCGAAAGTAAATAGAAAATGAATATCCCATATTTAGACACATTAATGAATTTCCACCTAAACCCCGAGATCCTAACCCTCGCTCTCGCCACCACCTTTTTCTCGTGTTTCTCCGCTCACCACACTAACCAATTTCTTCACCTCTATTTTCAACAATATAACTCCCATCATTTCCACACATCAATACCAAAATTCATCGCCACTTTGATGCAATAACACTATCACACAATCACCATTCCCCAATTCCCACGCCAACATTCCTCTCAAATGGCGCCGGCGGCCGGCGTATTGCTACAAGGCGACCGGGCTCCGGCGAAGCCCATGGTGGTCCCGCAGCTCCTCTCCGCGGCAGTGCCGGAGGTCTTCGCCAAGGACGCCATCATCGCCTGGTTCCGCGGCGAGTTCGCGGCGGCCAACGCCATCATCGACGCCCTCTGCAGCCACCTGCAGGAGCTCGAGACCATCGCCGGAGTGGCCGATTACGGATCTGTCTACGCCGCGATTCATCACAGGCGCCTCAATTGGGTTCCGATCCTTCAGATGCAGAAGTACTACCCCATTGTTGATGTCGTCGCCGAGCTCGAGAAAGTCGCCGAGAAGAAGCGGGAGCCTACGTACGTTTTAAAGAAGGAGTGCGTCGACGGTACTGATAATGCCGCCGGAGAAACGGTGGCTGAAGACGGCGGCGCGACGGTGGTCGATTCGCCGGAAAGTGATTACACTGATTCAGGTAATTAATTAAGTGGTTAATTTTCTATCGTTTTTGTGATTGATTTCCTCCAAATTTGATCATTATCTATACTGGAGTATCTGATTATAGCGATTTCACTGATTTGAGTATGCTATAAATTCTGGATAATGTTTGTGCTTGCATGAAAAGGAAGATCTGTAGAATGAAACATAAAGCAATGTTGATTTGTTTTAATACGGTATTCACCATTGCAATCTCTTTTTCATGTTCTGGACTGCAGGATCCCAAGAACTGCAGATATTATGCTCTAACCACGACGAATGTGAGGCGCGCCAAGCCCAGATCAAGATGACGAAAGGGTTTGTGGCGAAAGAGCCAGTAAAGGGGCAAATGGCAAGTCTCTTTCTCATGTGTATATGTGTCTGTTTCACGCTCACAGCACATGCAACGAGCATCTTCTGATCATCGTACCTATATAATGGGATGACAGGTGAATGTTGTTAGAGGCCTCAAGTTGTACCAAGACATATTCACTGGTGCTGAGCTCTCAAAGTTGAGTGACTTTGTCAACGAACTCCGTTTGGCTGGGCGGGATGGTGAACTCTCGGGTAGATCTTGTCATTCTTTTGGCCTTAAACTAGATTTTTTTTTCTTTTGCGGCCAGAAGTTATGAATTGAGATTTTAAAGGGCATCTTCTATAGGTTTGCTTGAGCAGATTTGGTTATTCATATTTACTTTATTGATAAACATTGTGCATCTTCTAGATTTGCACGTTGTAAAGATTTCTTATCAAATGTTTCGTATTGATTTCAGGAGACACCTACATTTTATACAATCAGCATGTGAAAGGGAACAAGAGAGAGTTGATCCAGCTTGGGGTTCCCATTTTTGGGCAGATTAAAGAAGATGCAACTGATAAATTTCAAAAGAGTATGCCAAGTTTGCATTCAAATGCATCAACTACTTTTTATGTCAGTCTTTTATTTACAAAGAAGCATTTTACGAAATGAAACAGGCTACATTCAGCCAATTCCAGCTCTTATTCAGGATGTGATCGATCACTTGATTCAGTGGCATCTGATTCCAGAGAACCGGAAACCCAATAGCTGCATCATAAACTTCTTTGACGAGGTACATATTCCTCAGCTTCGTCTTTTATCCTTCCACCAAGAATTTTTGACAATTCAAATAGCGAATGCACTAAGAATGCCAATATTTTAGTGAGAGCCTCATCACATCTCTGTACTAATAGGAAGATAATGAACTAGAATAGCTTGTTGATTTGTGCAGGGAGAGTACTCTCACCCTTTCCTGAAACCACCTCACTTGGACCAGCCCCTCTCCATCTTGCTGCTTTCAGAATCAACAATGGCATTCGGCAGAACACTCTTCAGTGATAGTGAAGGAAACTACAAAGGACCCCTCACCCTCTCTCTCAAGGAAGGGTGTGTAGTTCCTTCACTTTTATTTGTGAACATTGAATCTCATTTCATCTCGTGTCTGTTCTTTTTATTGAGCTTTGATTTGTAAAATCTAAGTCTGCAGTTTTACTTATGCTAAAAGCAAGCCGTTGCTTCTGGCATGGTGCACATTTATTATAAGAAAAATCTGCAAGTTCAGTTTTGGTCATTTTCAGGTCTCTTTTAGTGATGAGAAGAAATAGTTCAGACACAGCTAGGCATGCTATGTGCTCCTCTCAAAATAGAAGGGTGAGCATTTCTTTCTTCAGGGTGAGGAGTCTCAGACGGGCCGAGGCAGAGAGTAGTTTCGAATCCATGAACATATGGCAACAAGGGCTCACAGCTCCATACACCACACAAGATAGCTACGAGACTTTTGATGGAATCCCCAAATGTGGCTTTCTGCAGTCTCCTGTTGTGATGCTCGCCCCAGTGAGCCCAATGGCTATCAGCCCCGGTGGTACCCCACGTGGTGGCACCGGGGTTTTCCTTCCATGGAGTGTCGGGTTGCCCAAACCTGCAAAGCACCTCCCACCGCGCGCACAGAGACAGCGGTTTCTTCCCCTTCCTTCCACTCTAGATACACAGAGTTGAGGATTGGTGCTGTTGAGTTTTGTATGCTCTATAGATTTTTTTAAGTTGAATTTTGCTATTGCTTATATACTTTAAAGAAGCAATTTTTCCAGCTGGGAATGAGTTGGTGCTTCGCTAGGTTTTACTCCGCTTCTATTCAAATTGGTTTAGAATTAGAAATTTTGAATTTCCCACAATTGAAGTTGAAGTTGAGGTTTAGAAATTAGAATAGGCAAGAGAGAGTTCAGTGTTGTATCAACTTGTTTATCTTCAGGTTGAATCTTATTTTGGGATTTCGAAAGTTATCCCTTTTTTGTCAGCAATCTAAATTCAAATTCTTCAAGACAGAAACATAAATTTTATATCTTAAAATAGAGGTTTACAATTCTTCATCAACGAAGAGTAACAGCAAAGAATTAAAACACATTTCATCAGTTGAAAAATATCACATATCCAAATATTTACTAGGTAGGTAGCTTCAATGGGATCATACTTTGTTATCCCATTCATTTTCCGATCCAACAGCTTTAGCCCGACGAAGGAAGCCATTGTATCACCTCGTTGCAGCCATCAAGATTTCACTGGCTCATCATCATCCTCAATATCCCAACTCAAATCCTCAGCATCATCAGCAGCATTGAGCTGCTTCCTCAGTTCTTCTCTGTTCGGCCTCTCACCAATCGAATCTTTCTTGTCATTGTCACTTCCAATGTCCTCAATTTCGTCCCACTCGATATCTTCTTCCTCCGTCTTCACCTCATGCTTCACCGCTTGTGCAGCTTCGCCTTTGACAGACACATTCTCATCAGTTTTCTCTTTGACACTTTCCTCTGATTTCAATCTCTCATAACTTATCTCTTTATCAGATGTGGTTTCTCTCTCATACAAACCATCCACAGTGGTCTTGCCTCCTTCCTGCAATTCACCAGTCAAACTTCCTCCTTTCCCACCAGGAATCGAGTTCACATCATCACTGGCGCCCTTCGCCTTCCCACCATCCTTCTCCTCCTCATCATCAACATCCCATGACAGCTCATCGTCCTCTTCATCCACCGATATCGCCCTCTTCACAAGATTAGCCCGGAACTTCTCCTGCTGCTCGAGCTTATCCACTCTGTAGAAATACCTACACCAAAATGTATCATGATCAACTACATTTGGCACAATCTTTCTAAAATTAGCATCCAAAACTCCATTCTCCCCAATCAAGCCGTCGATCTCGCCACTCTTTTCATCAAGGTTAAAGCTCGATCTCCACTTATCGTAGTCCTCCAAATCATCAGGCTCCTGACAGAACGTATTCAAATCGGTCTGGATCGCACTCAGCTGCGCCTCGAACCTACTGTAGCGCCCCAAATTCAAGCTCCGATTGATCTCCGGCGTCTCGGTCTCCCCATCCGAAAGCTGCGGCTCCTGCAAGATGATCTCAGCCGTCGACTTCAGGACGCCGTGGGCCACCGAAGTTCCGGCTTCGATTGACGCCGGGAGCTCCTTCACAGCTCTGGTCGCGGCTTCGCGGATGATATCAGATTCCTTTCTGAGACCCGACCCAAATTCCTTCAGAGCTCTGCTGTATGTATCGATCATCGATTCGGATGTGGTGGCTAGGGTTTTGATCAAGCTCCCGAAGCTCCATCCGTCATTAGGAGTAGGATCTTGGGCCGGCGGGGTGAGGGCGGAGTCCAGGTTGGATTGGCGTGGGTTCTGAGGCTCCTCGTCGTCTAAGATGATAGATTTGAAAAAGTTCATGGCGTGAATTTGTGATTAGGGTTCCGGTGGGATTTGGGAATTTGAGTGATGATGGTTACCTGTTACTGTCGGTGATGCTTACATTTGAACGAAGACTATATTTGGGCCGCTGTTAACTTCATTTGGGCTTTATATGTCATCTCTTCATTTTTCGTTTTAATTTGTCATCCAGTTTGAGAATAAATCTCATTCTCATTAAAATATTTAATATAGTAATTTTTTAATTTTTATTATCACCCTCAACAATTCCACCTAAAATTATGTGTCATTAGAAAGTAATCGTTTTAAATGAAATGAATAGATTTTTGATTAATTTTTTTATTTTTATATTTTACAAAAAATTACCTGAAACATTTGTTTTTGCCATTAGATTTTATTAACTGTTGTTTTGTGAGATTAGTAGAGAAAGAAAAAAATGAAAGAGAAAAATAAAAATAATGTTATATTTATTCTATTTTCTAGTAGGATAACCCAAAAAAAAGTTGTCATTTTTAATAAGCCGGATGGAATATTAATTAAACTTTCCGTGTTTCAGTGTCAATATAAAATTTGAGGGAAAAATGTAATCGCAGAATTCATGCACTAACTTCCTCCAAACAAATTTGCCACCACAGAGGGATTTTAAGGCATGCAAACGATATCACTTACCAGCAAATATATTGGTTGAAATTATCACAATTCACATCACGTATGAAACCCTATCACCATCGGTTGTAGGCACAATTCATAATTTTAAAGACTCGAAGCTATCAAACAACGTTCTTTGCTAAAATCATACAAAATAGCTTATGTTTAGAACCAAAAATGAATTTTAATCAAAATAAAAAACCAACTAAAAGTATACATATGGAACTCATGAAAGTTGTTTTTCTACATCTGTTGTTACAAAAACAGGTTACAAGTTTGAACTTTTCGTATGGCATTTTAAGAATATATGTTTACTAATTTACAACCAGGTTTAGGAGTTTGTATTCTGAACATATGATTACATCAAAGCTTTGGGGTCTGTATACTAAGACTATATACACAGCAGACGTTGCCCTTTTCTCAAAACTAAAAACAGCAGCAGGGTTAGTACTACCTTGTCACAGAAGTTAACTCAATCGATCCTTCCTGTCATATGGGGGCATCCGATATGCAAATAACTAGTCGGGCTTTGTGTACTCGAGCAGCATATGAGGTGATCTGTAAATTTTAACCAGTGTCCAGTATAGGACCTCTTCAACTCCGAGTTCGCCTTCTGCTCTTGCAGCATATATGTCCTCACAGATGGCAATCAGCCTAAGGACACAATAAAACGGGAAACTTAGATCATAATGAGAGAGATGATGTAAGGGAGTTGTTAAATGACATAAAGCAACTATGAAAAACTGCTGATGACAATGATACCTGTCACATGAAGGGAGATTCTCAAAGGGTATTCGCATCCGTAGGTCAGAACACTGCATTCTAATGAACCGGCCAACAGCAAGAACAAATGTGATGTACAGTCCCCAAATGCTGAATTTGCTAAGCGTCTCGCCAAGAAATCCCTCTGGAACAATTCAATGGATTAATAAAAAAGATGCAACAAGATCCAATCACATGTAATAAGGTTGTAAATACTAACGTGGGCTTTCCTCTGATACGACAACAGCCATAGGCCCGGACAATCCTCTACAGGCATCTGCATCTGGAGGATTGATATCTTGGAACGACCACCAATCATCAGTCTCACGGTGTAAGACAAGATCCGCATTCACAAGAGACTGTTTTAGAATATACAAAGTTAGCAAAAAGCTACAGAAGAAGTCACCATTTCTTTTGAAATAAAGAGTGCAGTTA
>JAOWBI010000105.1:5722015-5734991 GCA_028566235.1 Salvia elegans | reverse complement strand
TGCCGGATCTAAATTGGGTTGGTTAATCGGATTTGAGATCTTCCTATTTTCCTATTTGGAGTGCGGATTGATCAGATTCTAATTTTTTCGGATTAACAATTTTCTAACTCTATCTCCAAATGTTTGGATTTCAAGTTAATTAATCTATCAAGCAAATCAGGTTAAATACTAACAATGAAAACCAAAATTTTATTATGTATAATAGAAAAAGTTACTCATATATATGTCTAATTTATCATGAAACAACCAACTATTAAGACCTAAAGATTGTGTGTCAATATGAGCTCCACTCTAACAACTATATGCAAAATATGACAACAAATCATTTTATTATATTAAAAATATTTTAACTATTATTTTATTATATTAAAAAATAAAAATTAAATGTATATTATTAATACAAGTTGAAGGTTTAATTTAATTTTGATTTTTTTAATAATTTATTTTATTAAAATCATCATTGAATTATTGAATCAATTATTAAAAAAATAGAAAATAATTGCGCCTAAAGTCAATTCATCATGCTTACTCAACAGGTTTAGATTAGCTTTTATGCTGCTACAATAAAACATTTCCATATGGACCTTTTTACTTTAGATTATCTTATATCATCCCATATGCTCAATTTGTTTAAAGTTTCTGGAACTAGATGACTTACTAATTTATTATGGAGTATTTAAAATCTAGTAATAATCTATAACTATTATATGATTAAAATTAAAATGCATATACGTTATAACCAATATATAACACATTTCTTTTTACCATCTACCGTGAATATAGTTTATGTGTATCCATTTAAATCATTTAATTTCTTAATTATACTTAAATGACTAAAACACAATCAATCAACTAATAAAAAAAATAATAATGTTAAACAGATCGTTGAATTAATTTATGTAGATCAAATGGGTGCCTACTAATTATAGTAAAGAACAATAATGGTAAACCTAGAGTATCTCCCTAAACTTCGAGTCTCACTGATCTGATCTGACTTCACAATCACCTGTATTGGCAGTGCCACACATGTTCACTTGTCTCTCTCATTTCTTTTGATTTTCCTAGACACAAACCAATCCATGACCATCTATTCTGCGGGTTGAAGTATACGAATCTGACATTACTCTCAAACCATGAATAATGCCCAAGACGGGCGCTGCATACTATGGAGGCCAGGGTACGTGATAAGCGTGGTTGCGGTAATGCTGGTGGTGGCGCCATCACCCGTGCTGGGGCAAGAAAACGCGGCGGAGGGTCTCTTGAAATTCAAAACGGCCCTAGCGAGCGCGGATCCGGCTCTGGCGGACTGGAACCCATCCACGGAGCCGTGCACGGGCAACACTGGCAACTGGGCGGGTGTGTTGTGCTACAACGGCTACGTCTGGGGGCTGCAGCTCGACAACATGGGCTTGCAGGGCCAGATTGACGTCGACGCTCTCGCCGGCCTCCAATCCTTGCGGACGCTCAGCCTCACCGATAACAACTTCCAAGGGCCCATGCCCGACTGGCGCAACCTCCCCACCCTCACCTCATTGTATCTCTCTGGAAACCAGTTCTCCGATCGGATCCCCGACGATGCTTTCAGTGGCATGGACTTTTTGAAGAAGGTCTATCTATCCAACAACAAATTCACTGGCCCCATCCCTTCTTCCCTGGCCTCGCCTAGGATGGTGGAGGTCGGCCTCAACAACAACCAGTTCTCAGGCGGTATACCGCCTTTTAACGCTGATAATATCAAGGTCTTCGATGTCTCCGGAAATCAGCTGCAGGGCCCCATTCCACCATCTCTGCGCAAGCTAGATCCATCCTCATTCGAAGGTACTATATACTTTGCTATTGGGGTTGTTATTTACTAGTGAAAACTGGATAGTATGTTTTGTGATACCAACTGATATTAATGTATTTGTGAACTGATATGATTTTGTGTTCTAACTTTAACAAGTGTTTTTGCTATAGATGATATATGACGTGTGGTTTTTTTGCAGGAAATGTAGCGTTGTGCGAGGGACCAACGTGTGAGCCCCCGCCAGACATGGAGCCGAATATTCATCCTCTCCCTCCAGCCAAAGCTTTCCCCTCCAAGCGTAAAGGATTATCTCCGGCGATAATAGCCATAATTATAATCAGCAGTCTGTTGGCTTTGTTTCTGATCCTATTGCTTCTCCTATTATGTTGCCGGTGGAACCTGGAGGATGACGTGGAGACGCCACGGGAGATGATGATGATGAGATCGGAGATGGTATCGCCCTATAGCGAGAGGAGGAGCCCTATGACGCTAGGCGCCTCGCCCCAGCAAGCAACGAAGCTATCATTTGTGAGGAACGACAGACAGAAGTTCGACCTGCAGGATCTGATGAGAGCCTCTGCGGAGGTGCTGGGGTCCGGGAGCTTCGGGGCGTCGTACAAGGCGGTACTGGTGGATGGGGAGGCATTGGTCGTGAAGAGATTCAAGCAGATGACCAATCTGACCAAGGATGACTTCCACGACCACATGAAGAGAGTCGGCAGTCTCAAGCACCCCAATCTGCTACCCTTGGTAGCCTACCTCTACCGCAAGGAGGAGAAGCTCTTGGTCTTCGACTTCGTCAGCAACAACAGCCTAGGGAAGCACCTCCACGACGACGGGAAACGACCGGAGGAGTGGCCGAAGCCGCTCAACTGGGCGTGCCGGTTGAAAGCCATCAAAGGGACGGTGAGGGGGCTAGCTTACCTCCATGCGGAGCTGCCCGGCCTAGACGCCCCCCACGGCCACTTGAAATCGTCCAACGTCCTGCTCGACAGAAACTACAACGCCCTGCTCATGGACTACAGCCTGAGCCCGGTGGTGAACCCAGCGCAGGTGAGTCAAGCCCTGGTGGCGTATAAGTGCCCCGAGTATGCGATGAGCGGGCAGACGTCGAGGAAATCGGACGTGTGGTGCTTGGGGATATTGATACTGGAGACGCTGACGGGGAAGGCCGTGGACAAGCACCTCGGGCAGGGGTGCCAGTATGGGGCGGAGTTAGCGCGGTGGGTGAAAGGTATCGTTGAGGAAGCAAACGCCAAAGGGGCGGTGGGGGTGTTCGACAAAGATATGGAGGCTGGCGCGGAGGCGGAGGCGGAGATGGAAAAGCTTTTGCAGATTGGAATACGGTGCTGCCAGGAGGAGCTGGACAAGAGGTTAGATATGGCTGAGGCACTTAAAAGGATTGAGCAGCTGCAGGAGTGATATGCAACGCAATAGGTGTTTCAATACTAAAACCATCAACTTCAACTGTTTTATATTTGGAGACAATTAAGTTATGTAAACTCAACTACTAAAAATTAAAAGTCCATTTTACACCTATTGTCCTATTACTTTATTATAAATAGAGTAAACTGCACATTTGGTCTCTAGTTTTTGGATTGTAAAACACTTGTGACGAATAAAATATCAAACGTACAAAACTGCCCTCCAAAGCTAGCTTGGGGAGCGTTTGATCCTAAAAATGTTTAGTGCTAGCCTGCTAGGGGTGTATGATGGTAAATTTTTGTCCCAGTTGTGAGTTGTGTGGTGTTACGACCCCAAAAGCCAAGAACTAAATGTATAAGAGTTTCACAAGAATTGAATTTTGAGGCTTGATCATATATTCATAATAATATTTAGTACTCCCTCCGTCTCAAGGAAGATGACCCTTTCATTGGGCGGCACGAGATTTTATACAACTTTATTTTGTGTTTTAAGTAGAGTGAATAAAGTAAGATTGGAGAATAAAGTAGAGATAAAGGTGTTTCTATTTTTTGTAATTGATCATCTTAGTTGGGATAAACAAAAAATATAAGTAGTTTATCTTAGGTGGGACGGGATAGTACCATGAACTACGAGGAGTCAATTAAGATTTTACGAGCGCATGGAAGTTATGACAATGAATTTTGATATGCATTATTATAGATAATTTTTAGTCATATTTTTATCATTCAATTGCAAGAATGTTGTTATCAGTATTTTTCTCACTTTTTGTAGTGACTATATAACCATGTTTTCTATAATTATTTTCTTAATTGATAATTTAATTTTACCTTATTTTTAATACATAATAATTTATTGATTTTATTATTTTGCTTATGTGGACCTTAAACGATAGGAAGTTTATTTAAATTGTAACAATTAAGAAAGACACGCTTTTCTTTTTAGTTTATTCCAAAGATGACACATTTATATTTTTTTTATAAAAAATAATGTAATTCTCAACAATTAAAATACCCAACCACTTTTTCATTTTCTAATTAAAATATTCAATTTTTTTTTCTCCATTTAATATTTCCAAACTTCTAAACTTTGTGTTAAATAAAAAATGTGTCATCTTAACCAGAAAAGATGAAGTAATACTCCATCCGTCCCATGTTACTCGCACTTTTCATTTTAGGCCGTAAATTTGAGATTATTTTTTATGTAATTAAATTAGAATTTTAAGTGTAATGAGACATCACTTAATAAAGGAGCTATTAACTTAATCTAATATATTAATTAAATATACTAATTATAATTTAAACTATAAATAGTGTAAGGAGTTTGTGATGAGCCGAAAAGCAACCATGCGAGAAACATGGGACGGAGGGAGTATAATTTTATTAAAATTAATTATTAAATATTTTTATTGCTTTTTAAAATCTAATCATTATCAATTTCTAGATATGCTCATATGCCATTGTTCGATAATAGTACTAGAAGTACGTAAATAGGAAAGAGAAACACAAATAAATAAGTATTAAGAAATAAATTGCAATTTGCAATATGCCATTGCTTTCAAATAAATAAGTATTAAAAAATAAATTGCAATTTGCAATATGCCATTGTTTTTTGGGTGGCTTGTGTTGGTTGTTAGTTTATATTTTAGGTTCTGTTTAGAGTTGTCAAGCCCGGCCCAACTCGGTCTATCAGTGAAACGAAATGGGCCGTTTTGTAAATCCAGGCCCGTTCCAGGCCCAGGGCCATATGAAGCTCAGCTCAGGCCCAGAACTTCTGTTGTTTGGGTTGAGCTGTTGAGGGTTTTGGGTGGTGTATTTTATTGTACTGTGGACATCCCAATGGACTAGCACTAGGACATCCCAAAAACACCTCCTGTCATGTCACTAGGACACCTCACTGCACTGTCACATCACTAGAACACCCCACTACACAATAGTGGACAAGCACTAGGACTAGCTGATGCCCTAGCCAATAAAATAAATTAAAAAATACGATTAATTCATTTAATTGTTGGTGTTTATCAAATATGCAAAAAATGAAGTGCAATGAGTTGTAAATATTGAGTATAAAAAAAAAGTAAAAAATAAAAAAATTGGGACGTTCGGTTATGGTGACGGACAAGAGCTCGTCCGTGTTCGGGACGCCCTATCTCTTGTCCGCTATTGTGGAAAACACCCTCATGGACATCCCTGACGTCCTACTTCTTGTCCGCCCTGATATCCGCTATTGTGGATGCTTCTAGGTAGGTTTTTGGAGTTTGTGACTTTGGGAAGTGTTGGTGGTTTGCGGGGGTTAGTGTCGTTAGGTTTGGTTCCTTTTTTTATTTGGTTTTTTGACGTACTTTTCTGGCTCACTATTTTTTTAAGTTTGTGCATTTTTCTTTAATACAAAAAAAAGGAAAAAAGAAAAAGGAGCAGAGAGAAACGGAGATAGACGGAGGATTTGAGAGATGAATTATGGACGGTTGCAGTGTTACTTGTGGCTAGTGATAATCGTATAATGAGATACCATAATATATACTAGACTTAGACTTTCAAATTTCTGGATTCCTAATCATATAGTAGTATATGTTACAAGAAAATGCATACTACATATCTAGGTCGCAAAATCCTTACCTGGAGATGGGACAAGCTATGAATTTTTACATGACTATGCGTAGAAAAAGTGCGATTCTACCTCATAGCTACACTGCTTTCTTAGCCTTGCAAAATAATTATACTAACGAATGGACTGATTAAAATAAAGCGCCCCCTTTCCAAATGCACTTTATATAACTTTTCTGTGTCCATTTTGCTTTGGACTCGATTCTACTTTCTGCACTTATATGTTTCAGTGCTAATGGTAAAAATAAAGAACACGAAATCCTTCATTTTGGAACTTTGCAAGCTTTTTTCAGAGATGAAACCAAATAGATATGCAATTGTAGGATATTATGGATAGGCAACTTGTAGGATATTATTTGTTTATACATTTTCACAATCAATTATTTTATATTGTTAAATACATATAGATTACGAACGAAAAGAAAGACTTTACCTAGCTACTATGTATTTGCAGCCGGGAGGGGCCGTCCACTAGAACTGATTAATATCTTCTCATGTATACGCCAAAATTGACTTACACATTTAATATAGTTTTAAATAGTTAAATAAGTCCATATAAATAATTAATTGACTGATTGAACCTCACTCGCAAATCTTATGGGTTGAGTTGTTATAGGATTTTGATTAGACAACGCCTTGATTTGTTAAAATCAAATCTTAAAATTGTAATTTTAAAAAATTCATCAATCTAAATAAGAATCCGACCTGCTATATCGATGATGATGACACTAATCTATTTATTGCCAAATAATCCGAACTCAATCCAAATTCAACAAGAAATTATTTTATTCTTATCAGATCAACTCCATAATGATAATACTAATCTGTTAATGGCGCACATATTTAAAAATATCAATTTTACTCTAGTAGTCAATCGGCAGTTTTTAGTTGGAAAATGGGAGTGATGAAATTTGACCATTAGAATCCTCTAGAAGGCATTCAATATTCACGAATGGTGAGCAATTTTATAATATTTGTCCCATCTAATCTATTTTTAATAATACAGTAATTTTTGTGTTAATGCTTGATTATGTATAGATAATCAATATAAAATCAAAGAGTAATTCGTTATTTTTAAAGAAAAAAGAAAAAAGGATACCCCTTCAATAATAATGTATAAGGTATTAAGAATTTAGAAGCAGTACTAATCCTACAAAATATTGTAGTGGTAGAAGCTGTATTTCAAAAACAAAAATATCAAGTATTTTAATCAGAAGTAATAAAAAAATATAATAGCAAATATCCCACTTGTAGAATCGTAGTTCATCTGGAAAAAAGATATGACGTGGCATTCATGCAATATCCACTCTGTACCAAGCGTTTTTGGAGTCCACCCGACAAAAGTGAGTCACTCACCTTAGATATACAGCAAACATATCTTCATATCTCTATTATCTCATTTTTGCTGTTTCTACCCAAATTCAATTACATTAACGGCATTATATTTTGAACAAAAATAAAAGTGGTCTTTTTTTAATCTTTTATAGTAAACCAAGAAAACAAAAATAAGGTGTGATTTTTCAAGTTAGCAGGTGAACTACAAATTTGAATATCGTTCTGCACGTACAAAAGCTGTGTGAATTTCTTAACTGCCGCTTGTGAAATTTATTAGCAATGTAATTTAGACGTTACAATAAGTAATTATTAATGGAAGTATCATAAATAATATCTCAAGAATGACATCGAATAAATAAATTTGATAAAAAATAGTCGAAGAACTAAAAAAATCAGGGGAGTGTCACTATCCCTTCATTGATAGATTATTCATTATACTAATAGACTGCAAAATTTCAAAACATTTATTGAGATTTTACGTTATTAAAATCTAACAACGCCCTTCGTCTATAGCTATATATAAACATTCACACACACTGAAACACATACTGCACTATATGTATAGACATATATTTTTATATAATCAATAATCATATTCGGTTTTCCCAATGGAAGCTTTGTATTTGAAGGCAGGGATTCACGGAATCACGGCACCGCCGATTGATGCTGCCGGGAATGCGGATTTCCGGCTGAGTGCGGCGGCGGATAGGCCGTATGTTTCGTCGAGAAATTTCCCTTGGGGATTCACTTTCCGGTTGCCGCCACTGAGATCGCTATGGTCGGGGACCAAAATCAGGTGGGAGCCGGCTATTGCAGTGGACGACGCGGTTTTGGCTGAAAAGGATGAAGCCGTGGATGAGAGGGGCAATGAGAATTGGGTTTCCAAGGTTTTGCATTTCTATTCGTTGAGAAAAGGGGCTGAAACGAGGGTGAAATTGGAAGAAAATAGTGGAAATTATGTTGAGGAGGAGATTTGCTGTGTTGAGAATGAAGAATGTGATGTGTGCGATGTTGACGATGAGAAGATTGAATTCGACAGGGAATCGTTTTCGAAGCTGCTTCGAAAAGTTTCTCTGGCGGAATCGAGATTATATGCTCAGTTATCTTATTTGGGAAGCTTGGCTTATTGCATTCCTCAAATCAAGGTATGATTTTCTTCAATTTTCACTTGTTTAAATCTGTGAATTTGGTTCACTGCAGTTAGGTAGTTTTCAATTTTGCAATGTTGTTCGAATTAAGATTCTAGCTCCGTATACTTAATGCTGTGGATTTCATGAAATCGATCTTGAAAAGATACACATTTTTTTTGTTGGAAATTTTGTTCAATTAAAGGCGATGAGAATAGAAAGAAACAAACGAAAAGTACACTAATCGAACTGAATTCCTGGTAGATTTTAGCTCATAATTATGATGTGATTTTTATCTAATTGCTATACGGAATGATGCTACAGCCCGGGAATCTTCTGAGAAATCATGGATTAAAGCTGGTGACTTCATCCATAGAGAAGAAAGAGTTGGCATTGAAGATTGAGAAAGAGAGAGAATCAGCTGAAAACCTACAAAAACCCGCAGCTCAAGCTGAGGATGCCGAGAGGGATGAAACTGGAGAAGCAGAAGGCTTTGAGGCGGAGGCTGAACGAAATCGTGTTTCTTCTGCAGCTTATCAGATTGCTGCCTTAGCTGCTTCTTATTTCCATTCTAATACCAAGCTCATTCTTAGTTTGAGATCCTCCAAATCGAAGCAGAGTGAGAATTGCGTGGTAGATACAAGTGGATGCGATGCAGGTGTCAATATGATGAATCATGATATGGCCTCATTTATGGCAACTACTGATTCAATGGCAGCAGTTGTTGCTGCGGAGGAGGAGGTAAAGCAGGCTGTGGCTGATGATCTCAACTCGACCCTCACATGCCCATGCGAGTGGTTCATTTGTGATGATGATCAAACTGCAACAAGATTCTTTGTTATACAGGTGGAACAGTTATGCCTATAAGGATATATGATCATATATGTTTTCTCTCCTATATATTTAAGTTGCTAAATCATCAATAAAATTATAATCCATTTCTTTCAGGGATCTGAGTCACTGGCTTCATGGAAGGCCAATCTACTTTTCGAGCCGATTCAGTTTGAGGTAGTTATCTAGCCTGCTTTAAAGCTTGTAAAAAAAAATCAAATATTTCGATGTTAAATTTATGTGGTAGTAGTGTGTGTGATGAATTAGATGAACCCTTTTTGCCAAAATTATTTTTGTTGGTTGATGATTTGATGTAAATATGGAGTAGTAATATGAGTTATCCTCTTTTTGTTTAGGGATTCAACGTTCTTGTTCACAGAGGTATCTACGAGGCTGCAAAAGGGATCTACGAGCATATGTTGCCTGCAATTCATTCACACCTCGAGACTCATGGAGATCGTGCCAAACTCCGTTTCACGGGGCATTCTCTTGGTGGTAGTTTGTCAGTGCTTGTGAATCTCATGCTGCTGATCAGAAGTGGAGCGCCTCGTTCTTCATTGCTTCCAGTCATAACTTATGGAGCACCATCGATCATGTGTGGAGGGGATCGTCTGCTTCACGACCTTGGGCTGCCACAGAATCATGTGAGGTCGATAACAATGCATCGAGACATTGTTCCTCGAGCATTCTCTTGCAATTACCCGAAACACGTTGCTGAATTTCTCAAGGCTGTAAATGGGAATTTCCGCAACCATCCCTGCCTTAAACAGGTAGCTAGTTAGTTAACCTACTACTGAAATTTGCCACATTTCAACTGATAACATCACTCGCTTGTGCAATATGTAAACAGAAGCTTTTATACACGCCAATGGGCGAGCTTCTGATTCTCCAACCAGAAGACAAATTCTCTCCCAACCACAACCTCCTTCCTCCGGGCAGCGGTCTGTATATCCTGACATGCTCAACTTCAGACATGGCCGAGGCAGAGAAGCAGGTCCGCGCTGCACAAGTCGTGTTCCTGAACTCGCCACACCCTCTCGAGATACTGAGTGACCGTTCTTCATATGGCTCCGAGGGCAGCATTCAGAGAGACCACGACATGCTCTCGTATCTCAAGTCTGTGAGAAACGTGATTGGCCATGAACTCAACCGTGTGAGGAGAGCTAGGAGGGAAGAGCGTCGGAAAGTATGGTGGCCGGCTGTGGCACCTAGTGGTGGTGTGATTGTGAGGCGGCCGGTTATGCAAAGGCAAGGGCAGGGGCAGTTCAATTTCTTGGGCATGGTTCGGACGGGGCGGGAGTCGCTGAAACGGTTCAGCACGTTGGTAGCATCGCAGCATATGCATCTGTTTGTGGTGCTCATGTTCCCTGCTCTGGGAAATTGTGGGTCCATCAACATTAGTTAGAGAAGGAGAAGCAACAGTAACACGATTCTTTATGCATATCAGAAACCAATAGTATATAGTATTATATTGGACGATCGATCATGAATGAAATTCTTGATTAATGGATATACGTATACAATATATTATGCATGTAAATGGTGGGCAAAAACCATGCTGTATGTATGATGATGCTTTCTTGCTTAAGTTATAGGATTGGAAATGATATACAAATGGGTGGCTTCATGTGTGTTTTTATCACTTCAGATTCTATAATGAAATGTGGTCTAATTGATGTAGCAATGTGGTCAAAAAATGTAAAGCTGAGCTATATTTGCAAATTTGGCCCAAAATAAAACAGCCATAGTGGATTGATAATAGTTATCCACCCAACAAGGCAGGCAGACAAGTGGGCCAACCCCTCTGTCTTCATCAATTATTGTTGAATATTTTTATTTCTACTTTTACAACATTTCTAAATCAGTCATATTACTATAAAATTAGTCTCTTTTTTGCTATTTCAGCATCCAACAAGATTAATCTATATCCCATTTTCGAACTTTTTTTTTCACAATAAGCATCACTAATAATATAGGTCATACTTATCTATTAACACTCTTTTTTCTATCTAATTCTATTAATTTTATATTAAAATAAATATCACCCCAAAAATCTCTATTTTTAGGAGACTGGGGATAATTAAAATAAGATGTAAAAAGCGATATCTAGTTTTGTTGATAGTAGGCTAATGATTTCATTAATAATATGCGTTTAATCTGTTTACAGTTAATAAGAAAGCCCTGAATTTAGGCAATCTTAATGATAATGTATGAAGAACCACTCCTCCTCCTCCTCCTCCTCCTCCTCCTTCTTCTTCTCCTCCTCCTTCTTCTTCTTCTTCCTCTCCTTCTTCTTCTTCTCCTTCTTCTTCTTCTTCTTCTTGATAGCTGGAGATTCCATACATAGCATTATTGTAGCTCATAACTATCTTGCCTTAAGTGATAAAATAACATAGTCGATTATTTAATCTGTCAAATAAATAACAGTCAATCTAATATAAAGGTTATATACACATTTTCAATAAAATGTAATGTTAAGACAAATGCATTCATAATTAAAGCAGGACAAATAAAGTACGCAGAATATATAGAGTAATATCCCCGAGTTCAGTACCCATGCATAATACTAGTAATGCATAATATTCACGAGTGGAATTAATTTTTATATATTGCATTTTATAAGTACATGATAAAACAACAATTCGTGGGGAATCGCCCATTTGTTGAGTAGTGTGGAAGAAACGGCCACCGGTAGCATTATAACTCATGCTATTCTTACTTCCAAGGGTAGTCACAAATAGTAAGAAACATTATATTAAAGAAATCCTTAGGTTACCTGAAAGAGCAGAAGGCATAATAAAATGATTTTAAAAGGAAGAGTAATCATTTTAAAAAAAATTACATTTCATAACCAGAGAATCATGTTACAGAAATTACAAAATACATATGATCACCAGAGAGTCAGGTAATAGAATTTACAAAATTTAAAGTTATGACATGTAATTTAGAGGGAAATGAATGGCTATAAAACTGAACTAAATAGGATACTTTTGAAATGTGAAGCAACTAAAAACTACAAATCTCAATCCAAAGATTGAAATATGAAAGCCAAGTAATTAATTCTTTAAGAACATTACTTCTTATAAGTTAAAAGGAATTAAATTACAGGCCGATCAATTCAAAAGCTACAAGATTGTGTTTTGTCTTTGACTCTAAGGTGTCATTCGGTTACCGATAACTAATTATATATAATAACCTATATATGATTAAGTTTGTGAGATTATTTTAATTGAAAGGGATGGCTATAACTAATTATCACATAATTATTCATCTAAAGTTGTGAGAATATATTTAATACCGAGATATAATCTTGCAAACTGAACAACCCTTAGTGAAAATGTCCTCATATCTCTGTTATTTCATATATTAATGATTTAGCATATCTTTCCTATTTCTTGATCATTAAGCTAGGTTATTTCTATTATAAATAGGAGCCCTTGTTATCTTTTGAAGCATTCACTGAAGAAATTTAATTATCTATTATCTTCAGTCTTTTACTTTTCCGTCTTTGTTCACTGGTTGCTCGACAGAGACACCTCCGCGAACGGACCTTCAATATTCGGCGAATTCTCGTCAATTATTCTTGATACGGGTCTCTCCGTATCATCTGGTTCTTTCATTGGATCTCTTCCTTCAATTCGACATCAACATGTCATACAACTACCCTGTCTATCACCATTGCCAATTTGACCACACCCACGCACAGCTGCAGCCCAATCTGGAGTACCCTAATATGATTATATCTTCGGGAATATCTCTCACATCTTATTATTATATGAAAGTTCCCATTAGTTTATGTCAATCTGATTTCACAGGTAAATTTGAAAACACGTAGGACATGCGCAACTTGATCAGGTCAGAAGACAAACGGG
>JAOWBI010000105.1:4625226-4635274 GCA_028566235.1 Salvia elegans | reverse complement strand
TAATATAAGTAAAATAGATGACAGTTTTGTTTATTTGATATAGTTTAGCGCAAAATAGTACTCCCTCAGTAGTCAGTACTACTGCTATAATCCGATTCTCTTCCGTGGTTGGAATTTCCTAATAAGCAGTTGATGGAAATAAAATTAAAGATTAATGCAGGAAAAGTACGAGCAAGAGACAGAGTGATAGAAAATTAAATTAGTGTAGAGATTTCAGAAGGATGGCATGACATTGGCGGGCGACAAAATTAAACAGGTACTAGATCCCAAATAGTAGCAAAGAGCACCAATAATATGATTCATATTATTTTTAGATCCACTCCTTATTGCTGAACCACAGAACCGTAACAAATTAGGATTTTTAGATCTAGTTATTTATGAATGAAATGCGCAAATTTATAAATTATTTTCGCTTTCATCACGAGCCTATTTTAATTCATCCCAAGACAAATAAGTCATACTAACATATTACGAAGATTTAATTTCATTCAGGAATATATTACTTTACTCCGGTAGGTTTAAACTTCATTCCAATAGGATTATTACTTCATTCCAGTACGTAAGGGCGGCTTCACCATCATGTACTGTTCTCTCTCTACAATGTCTATCACCACCGCCACGGTGCTATAGACAAAATGAAATGATAGCCTAATTTAATAACATAATAAACACATGGAATGATGTAATAAACTATTTGAATGAAGTATGTAAAAAGCATTTGAAGTCCTACTGGAATGAAATAAAAACCGTATCCAATGAAGTAATAATGTTTCTGAATGAAGTAATAAACCCATAGGAATAAATTGCATTTTTTAAAGTGAATAAAGTAAATACCGAGGTCAATGAATTCGAATGAAGCATGTGTTGAATCACTTCAAAACCTACTGGAAGCAAGTAAAAACATGTTGTAGTTTCAAAGTATTATGTACCGAATGAAGTAATAAACCTAATAAAATGAAGTAAAATGAGCTTGTAATGAAGACCGAAATAATTTACACAGCAGCGCACCTCATAAAAAAACTAAATCTAATGGTCTTAATTTGATCTATAGTTCGGTCTTTAAAATTGGTTCGACGTTGATTACAACTCCCAATAATACACATTAAATATCTAAATTTCCACTTTCCACTTTCCACTTTCCACCAATGATGACGGAGCACGTCAAGTAGCCTAGTAATAGTAGACTTAAATTAAGGTTCCACACAATGTAACAACGTTGGATTTCCGAATTTAAATTAATGGTATGCTTGGTTTGACTCTCATGCCATCCATCCGCCCTATAAAAACCCTCCACCACCATCACCACCACCACCACATTTCCCTTCTTGCCAAGAGCAATACTTCATTAAACATGGCCGAGCCGCACCACGACACGGAAACGGCGTCGGAAGAAGCCCACCAACCACCCGCGGAAAATGTGGCCGGTATCAAGGAGAGGAAGGTCTCGTGGGCCAAGCTCCGCCGCGTAGACTCCCTCAACATGGAGGCCGGAAATGTTTCCTTTAAGCCTACCCATCTCGCCTCCACCCAGGTCTCTCAGAAATTTTTCTGCTTCATAATTTTTTCAAAAAATAAAAATAAAAAGAGAATCTTTCTTACTATATGTTGATTATAAGAGTAGTATATACATGTATGTGTTACATAGAGATCTACGAATATTAAAATATGAAATTAATTGCTCTTTTAAAATCCCTTTTGTGCTTAGAATTAGTACTTCATCGTACAGATTAAGCAAATTAAATACGAAAGTATAACATAACATTCATTAATTATTTTGCTAGTCCCATGTAAGTGGTGACAGACACATAATAAAATTCTTAATTTTCGAAATAGGAGTTTAATTAAAGCCATATTTGCTATGTGGAATGAATGAATAGGTAAGTTGGGGGAGGACATTGAGCCTGGCGTTCCAAAGCGTGGGAATAATATACGGGGACATCGGAACGTCGCCGTTGTACGTTTTCGACAGCAGTTTCGACGGCAGCATCAAACACAAAGACGACATATTGGGCGTGCTATCCCTCATCATTTACACCTTCATTTTGATACCCATGATCAAATACGTCTTCATCGTTTTATGGGCTAATGACAATGGCGATGGTGAGCGATTGCCCTTTTCCTTAATTTCTCATTAATTCCTTTCCTATATGTTCTTAATTCACATCTCACAGTCAACAGCTGCGTGCGGTTAAACCCCATAAATAATTTTAAATACATACTATGTTGAAATTAATCTTCCCGCGATCGCAACTTTTAGTGACATTCCTAGAAAAATATTGGGAAAACATAAATTGCATGAATTTGGACGTCTTAGAAGAAACAAAAGTTGTTGAGATATAATAACATTAATTGTTGGTTTTTTCCAACATGTATAATTTTGTTTATTGGTGTGTGTCAAAATCAGCATATGATCATAGTATCACCTACTAATAATATTTGTGCGCAGTACGCACGCTGCATCATAAGATTACAAGTCCTTAATCCGTTAGAAAAACTAAATTTAGTAATCATTTAAATCACAAAATTTGATCAAATTCTCAATTTTCTTAATTGTCTCATTGAATCAAATGCGTACTTTTTTTTTTTTCTTATTCGAATCTAGATTAATACTGTTTTGAGCATCACTGACTATATTATACAATTATGATGATAAACTATAATTAATGGAATATACTTGAACAATAGGAGGAACGTTTGCACTATATTCCTTGATATGCCGGTACGCAAAAGTGGGGCTGATCCCAAACGATCAACCCGAGGATCGGCAGCTCTCGAACTACCGCCTCGACACGCCATCTAACCAGCTGCGGCGGGCTCAGAAGATCAAACACGCACTCGAGAGAAGCCTGACTGCCAAGATCATCCTCTTCCTCGCAACAATCCTCGGAACTGCCATGGTCATCGGAGATGGCGTTCTCACTCCATCCATCTCAGTTCTTTCCGCTGTTGAAGGAATCAAGGGGCTCGGCCAAGGTGACTAATTACTTAATTATTTATTTACAATTTCCTTTAACCTTTCATGGCTTCACTGATGCATGGTGAATGGATTTTTTGCAGATGCGGTTGTGTACATTTCAATAGCCATATTGGTAATCCTTTTCAGCGTGCAACGCTTCGGGACTGACAAAATCGGGTACTCGTTTGCTCCGGCGGTTTGCACGTGGTTCATGCTGATAGCCGGGCTTGGCTTGTATAACTTGTTCAAACACGACATCACCGTCTTGCGCGCCTTCAATCCTGTATATATTATCGATTACTTCAAAAGGAACGGCAAAGAGGGATGGGTCTCTTTAGGAGGAGTCGTTCTCTGCATCACCGGTTATTCTCTCTCTCTCTCTCTCTCTATATATATATATATAGATGCTTGCAATTGTTGCTAATAGTATTATTTTTTCCTTGTTTTTGGTGGTCAGGAACCGAAGCTATGTTTGCTGATCTAGGCCACTTTAATGTACCTGCTGTCCAAGTATGATGAGGATCTTCCATTTCCTTGTTCTCTTATAATGACCTATTTTCTTTGATTTGTGTTTAAAATTAGTTCTGTATTGATCACCTACCTATATATATGTTGCAGATAAGTTTCTCAGGAATTGTGTTTCCATCTCTTCTAACAGCATACATTGGACAAGCTGCATATCTTTCCAAGTTCCCGGATCATATTGGCAGCACATTCTACGACTCCGTACCAGGTGAGGCTACCTAAATTAAACAGACAAATACCACGTATAGGTGTAAAGAGAAAATTGAAACCTCTATATAAGTCTCAACTATTCCTCCTTCCAATAACTGGTTGTAAATGAAATTTCATGATGGCATCATAGGGGATCGCCAGAAACTTTAACCCAGCAGTACATATGGTTTCTCGTGCAGATCCTTTGTACTGGCCTACATTCGTGGTGGCGAACGCTGCGGCCATCATCGCGAGTCAGGCTATGATATCAGGGGCGTTTGCGATCATCTCCCAGTCGCTGAGCCTGAGCTGCTTCCCAAGGGTGAAGGTGGTCCACACCTCAGCTAAATACGAGGGCCAGGTCTACATCCCCGAGATCAACTACCTTCTCATGATCGCCTGCGTCCTCGTCACCTACGGCTTCAAAACCACCGAAAAGATAGGCCACGCTTATGGTATTGCGGTGGTTGCTGTGATGGTGATAACTACACTGATGGTGACCCTGATCATGCTGATGATATGGAAGACCAAAATCTGGTGGATTTTGTCCTTCTTCATCGTGTTCATGTCTTTGGAGATGTTGTATTTCTCATCAGTGCTGTACAAATTCACCCAGGGCGGTTACCTCCCATTAGCCCTATCTATAGTGCTGATGACCATGATGGCCATCTGGCACTACGCCCAGCAGAAGCGCTACGTTTTCGAGCTCGGGAACAAGGTCTCCACCGGCCACGTGCAGGTATAGATTTTCCAAATTTTATGTCAATATTAATACAAAGCCCATAATGATCTAAATCACTAAAAATATATTTTCAAATAAAATTTTTAAAAATATAGCTCCTACTAATATTATTTTCTGCGGCTGCTGCAGGAGCTGGTGACGAGCAGTGGTGTGGCCAGGATCCCCGGCATAGGCCTCCTCTACTCGGAGCTGGTGCAGGGGATCCCTCCGATGTTCCCTCACTTCATCTCCAACATCCCTTCGATGCACAATGTTGTAATCTTCGTCTCCATTAAGTCCATCCCCATCAGCAAGGTAGCGCTCGAGGAGCGCTTCCTCTTCCGCCAGGTGGAGCCCCTCGACGCCAGGATATTCCGGTGCGTCGTCCGGTACGGATACAAGGATATTATCGAGGAGTCCGACGAGTTCGAGCGGCAATTGGTCGACAATCTCAAAGAGTTCATCAGGCACGAGCATTTCATGAATACCACCGCCGCTTCCGATCAACACCACCACCACGCTCCGATTATTGCTGAGTCCGGTCCGATTGCTAGGAAATCGACTTCCTCCGTGGTCCACGTGGAAGAGGCGCTGCATGCTCCGCCGCGCGTCTCGTCAGCGTCGATCCAGTCGTTCGGCGGGGGAAGGTCGGCGAATTCGTCGGATGGGGTAAGGACGGTGGCGGCGGTTCCGAGCGGGGTGGAGGAGGAGACGAGGGCGGTGGAGGCGGCGAGGGAGCAGGGGGTGTTCTACCTGATCGGAGAGGTGGAGGTGGTGGCGGCGCAGGAGTCGTCGTGGATGAAGAAGTTTGTGATAAACTATGCTTACAGTTTTCTGAGGAAGAATTTCAGGCAGGGGGAGAAGATGCTGGCGATACCAAGGAACAGGCTTCTTAGGGTTGGAATGACCTATGAAGTGTGACTTAATTTGATTTGCAGCCATAACTATTAAATACTAAGTATATATACTTGTAATATGGTTTTCCTGAGTGGATATGTATGTGTTGTATGATTGCTAAACTTTGATCTGCCGTTTTATTGTGGCATGGCATATAATTGTTTCATGTGTGTAAATTCATCATGTTGTAGGCATCGGAGCAAGACCTCAATACTTCAATAATTTTATGAAAAATGAGATTATGGAATCGTTTCCAGATTATTTGATGAGTTTATCATAAAGCGTGACACGCATATAAATACATTACTTAGTTTCCAATTTTGAAGGTGAAAAAACAAGCGAAACTTGAATTAATTAATTATATCAATATATTAGTATTTTATTAATTATATTAAAATCATCAGTATCATACATCCTCAAGGTATTTGTTTCTAAGTTAACATTTCACTTTTCTAATATTTATGGTGACACATTTTCACAATATAGTAGTAGTATTAGGTTTCTCTTTCTGCCTTTGAACCCATAGCAATAAACCAAGTACTGTAATAACTATAGAACAACAATACTGCGTACTGTATTTGTTTTTATATATAGTAGGAGTACTATATTTTAATATTTTGCAATTCAATTGATTGATAAATTTCATATGTAACACACATATACTACATGTATACATCCACATCTTATCGATCAGCATTTTTTTTGTTTATTTAAAAAAGGCTACTGAAGAGAAACAGATGCACGCAAATAATGTGGAATTGCTGAATATCAACGATCTCATTTGTCATGCAACGTATGAAAAACACGTGATTCAATGAACACAACAGTTAATTTTTTTTGAAGTCAACTCAATTATTGAGCCGTAAATGTGAAAATTAAGCAAACGCACACATCTGTAATTCTGCCTTCACAGATAGAGCTACATATTCGGTATATTTGCTTCTAATTATTTATTTTTACTTTTTGGTTTGATCCGACTAATCATGCTCGACCCAATTTGCAAATTAAGGCCGGAAGTCGCGAATTAAGATCGAAAGTCTCCCAACGGCTCCGTGACCTCAAGGTCACCACAATGCTTCAAAATTAATTAGTGGGTAAAGAATGATTACATCAAAATAAAATGTAACAGTGATTTCTAAAAGATTAGAAAAAAGAATAAAAAATAAAAATGGTGGTTCCATTTATCCATTATTTTGTCCATTTCATAATACCAAACAAGCAAGTAGCAACACCACCACAACCCAATCCCCTCGAGCTCCCTTACAACCGAACACATCATACATCATCAAGGATTAATATACTTATTTGGGGCTGATCTAATTAATTCCCCTACAGAAGAATGCATGAGACAAACAAACAAATACATACACACACTCATGAGCAATTGGGCAAAGCAGGTAAGACTGCATTTAAATACTCCTTTAATAGGCCTCTCTCGTCTCTTTCTAAGGATGTTTACCGCTGTTCTCTTCCTCTACGTCTCTCTCTCTCAGTTGCAGGCTCATGTTGATAATGAGAATGATTATATCATTATTGTATTGATCAAGCATGGATGCAATTTGTCCTTGTTTCTGGCTGCTACTAATAAACATTCATTACAAATACATATATATATATAAGATGACACCCCTTTACCTCGTAGCTAGCCAAAAAGCATGCAAAATATCATAATGCAGTCCAACTTTGTTGAGGATTTCGGAGAAGAACACCACTTCCAACCTCACAGCCCTACCGACACAGCCGGCGACGTATCCACCTCTCGCCCCCTCAGTACGTCGTCGTCCAAGAAGAAACGCAATCACCCAGGAAATCCAGGCAAGTCGGCACCTCATTCTGGATTTACTCCAAACCATTGTACCTAATTTACATAAACTTAAACAACAACCTCTAAGGAGTAGGAGGGGCCAATATTTTTTTTGTAGATCCTGATGCAGAAGTGGTGGCCTTATCACCGAGAACTCTAATGGCGACAAATCGGTACATTTGCGAAGTGTGCCACAAAGGATTCCAACGAGATCAGAATCTGCAGCTGCACAGGAGAGGCCACAACCTGCCATGGAAGCTCAAGCAGAGGCCTGCCACACAAACCAAGAAGCGGGTCTACGTCTGCCCGGAGCCCAACTGTGTGCACCACAACCCTGCCCGCGCCCTTGGCGACCTCACTGGAATCAAGAAGCACTACTGCAGGAAACACGGAGACAAGAAGTGGAAGTGCGACAAGTGCTCCAAGCGCTACGCTGTCCAGTCCGACTGGAAGGCGCATGCCAAGATCTGTGGTACCCGTGAGTACCGCTGCGACTGTGGCACCATCTTCTCACGGTAAGTGAAAAAATGCACCACTTTTTTTTTTAATTAGGGATTAATATGTATCAAAGAAATAACAAGAAGAGGATGTTTGAGCTCCCTCTAAGCTATATTTTTGGCTTGGCCACTGGCAGGAAGGACAGTTTCGTGACTCACAGAGCGTTCTGCGATGCTTTGAACGAGGAGAACTATATGGCGAAGCATAACGCTGGCGGAGCAATGGTGCAAAACCATGCTGAAGAAGTCATGTCTGCTTCGGCAGATTTATCATGTCATGAACCATTGTCATTGAGCACACATGGGATGATGATGGCCGGCAGTTTCAATCCATTTTACAGTCCAAGAACTCTGAAAGCGGCCGCCATTGGGGGACTGAGTAGTCCACTTTTAGCAGCAAACTCTGCATACACATCAGCAACAGCGTTGCTGCAGAGGGCTGCACAAATGGGCTCAAAAACCAGTGACAGGACTTCTCTGTCTCCAATTCTTCTCAGAGGATTCACAGGCTACCTCACTCAAACCCGAAACATCCCAGACAAGGGCTCTTCTGAGGCTGGTTTCAATGCGGCCGGCCCCCAAATATCCAGTGCTTCGAGTGGAATGCTTAGAGGTGATGTTGCAGAGATGGGCTTATATGATCTTTCGGTGTTTATGGGTTCATCAGGCGGCGGCCATTCCACCGGGCTAGTTCTCCAGGAGCAAGAGAAGATGACTGTTGATTTCTTGGGAGTGGCACCTCCAACTTTTTCGGATGCAACAGAGTATGGGGATGAAAGGCAGTGCTTAGAGGATGTGCATTCCCAATGGTAATTTGATCACGAAAGATGACATAAAATATGATACTCCTATAATATCACAATGAAAATTCATGTCCATAAAAACTCAGGAATCCTAAGCAATATAATCAATGTCTCACCCTAATTCTAGCAATACAAGAACACGATAATGATGAATGATGAATGATGTAGCCATGTTCTAGTACTTCATAACACAACAAACTACAATGTGTTTTCTCTTTGGAAGATATGGCGACAATAATATAAGAAATAATGATAAACAGTCTTACTTGCTCGACTGTGAAGGGTGGTTCTTAAATCTTATTATACCAAGCAACAGCTGAAAAGAAACCTAGGTCATATCAAATTTATCAGGTTCAATTCAATCCTACTTGTTTTCCTATCACAGCATGAATATTCGCACAGAGCCATATCAAATTTATGAGGATCTATATCGCTAATTCACCATATCTTTAGGTCTACGGAAAGGGGTGAAAATGAAGAAATGCAACAAACATTTCTACCTTTCCGGGATTGATAAACATGCAGTCGAGAGCTACTGGAATCGATAGCACGGATGATTGCAATTTAGGCGAATGCATGATCAGCACTGTCCAAATTTTCGCATCGAAACTCTATAGAAAATGGATTGCCAAATTCTGAGGCGTGGAAGGCAAAGGCCAAAAAAAGTGATGAAGCAATAATCCCCTAATACTTTTTTCCACATATATCTTGGTTTCTCCATAAAATTAAGCAAATTTTGTATGATATTGAAGAGTAGTAATATGATCCCACACTCTCAATCGGTTAAAGACACTAAATCAAATCAAATTCTAACTGAAAATACATAGTAATAAAAATAAATAGTATTTTCTAGATGCATTCATAAAATTGTCAGTATGCTGCTATGGTATTGATGTTACTCAGCCAAACTAACCATATTTCTTTGGCGAAATAATTAAATTTAGATTTTAGATATAGCTCAAAGTTGTGTATCTCTGTTTTTGGCGAAAATCAGTTTTGTAAATTTCTTCAATACGCTTCTTTATACTTTCTCCATCCCAAATTAATCAGTATTCTTTTTAGAATATCTTGGGTCAAAAGAGTAATTAACTTTGGCAAAAATCAATCATTTAAAAATTTTCTTTCCTTATTCTCTCTTCTAATTCATTCTTATGAAATAACGAAAAGAAATACTGCTATCTTGATTAACTTTGCATGATGTCAATGTATTGCAAATTTGCATGCATATAGATTTGCATATAGGGTTATACAGATGCACAATGTATAAATGTAATCACCCCAAAAAAAAGAACAGATCATTATTAATTTACAAATAAATATCTTCATATGAGTGACTCACTGACTCTGCTAGCCAACCTAAAATAAAAATCTGGTTATACATATAACGAGAGAGAATAAAGTAGTGAGCTTTATCTTATATGATGCATGAATGGAGCAACATAATGCAAATTGGGGATTCTAAACTAATTTACGCACATGCTAAAAGAGTTAAGCGCACCTTTATTATCAGCTTTCACCAAAATCAGCTTTTTAAAATTGATAAAGTTTTGTAATTATCGAATGTTGCATCTTTCTCTTTTTGGGAAAATGACCACAACAGTTGCTACTCCACTGTAAATTTGTAATGCACTTTCACCCAACCTATTTATCTTACCC
>JAOWBI010000105.1:4128074-4139134 GCA_028566235.1 Salvia elegans | reverse complement strand
ATAATAATAATAATAATAATAATAATAATAATAATAATAATAATAATAATAATAATAATAATAATAATAGTTATTTGCATCCAATTCATTTTTTATTACTTACTAAATAATTAAAATTTCAAGTTATAAAACAACTACGTACATATATAAATAATTTCTTAATGTTATTATGCAATGAAATACGAACTAATCATATTCATTCGCATCCATTTATTTTATTATTAGTTCAGCTTTAAAATTATAAGTTATAAAAATGACTGCTTGTACATATATTTTTTGTACACGTTATCATCTAATGGAATATTAGTGGTCATTCATATTCAATTAATATTTTATTGCTAAATCATTCTTAAAATTCTAAGTTTTAAAATAGCTAGATGTATTTATAATTAATTTTTTAATACTATCATCTAATAAAATAATTATAATAAAAAAATTTAAAAGTTCTAAGTAATTCATATTTTTGACTTTATGGTAGTACTAGCTAAATAATGGAACGTTTTGTAAATAATGGAACGTTTTGACTTTGAGTTGTGTGTATTATGATATCATTTGTATTGCATTCATTATCCAGAATTTTAGACCATATACATTCAATATAATCAATATCATTAGGGACTGATTTGACTTTATAAATATGAAGAAAAAGGGTAAGATAGTAAAGAAATAATAGTTGACAAGAAAACCGGTTTAAATAAAACTCGGTTTAAAATTCAAGGACATTTTGTTTATACAATTTTTGTTAATCTATCCTTACTCTTAAAACTAATAATAATGTGGGTCACTATCCACTAACACTACTTTAACTACTCTTCTCTTTCTGACTCTAACTTTATTAATTAGACATTAATTTCCGTGTCACCGCACATGCAATTATCTTCTTCACATTTCTCCCACATAAAACACATTTCCATTGCGATTGTCTCATTATTCCCAATTCCAAACCTCTTATCCTCTCTCCCAACCACCCCACTCCCCTCTAGCCGCCACTATTTCTCCCAAAAGCCCCCAATCCCACCCCCCAAATACATCCCTTAAAATCCAAACGTCCTCAAAAATCAGACCCTTCCACCAACACCGCCTTCAATTCCCACCATTGCACCTCCAATTACTACAAACTTGTCAAGTCAGGGCAGAAGCTCCACCCCGACGACAACGATGACCGCGTCGTCGTCGTCGGAAATTCCGGAATTTCTTACCAATTGCCCGGCGCCCCTTTCGAATTCATGTACAACTATTCCGAGACACCTACGGCTCAGCCTCTGGCGATTCGGGAGCCCGCGTTTCTGCCCTTCGCCCATCCCACATGCCGCGCCCCTGGGTAAGGCGCCGGTGAAGAAGAGTAAGAGGAATATCAAGTTGTTTGAACTGTTGGGCGGCGGCGGAGGTGATGAAAATCCGAATGAGAATTTATGGTCTAAAAAAGTATGAGACGCTGAGGGGCTATCAGATGGGGAAGTTCAACGTGAGGCAGCGGAAGGAGGTGTTGGGGGCTCCACTGATGAGGGTAGAGATGAGAGATGGTAAAACCTTTACTGTCTAGTAACAAACCGGTGAATTTAGGCAAATTTGTTTTGTAGAAAGATTGTTTGTTGCTGCTGGTTTTTACTTCTTAATTTTTTGTTTGGAGCGGTGTTGCCAATTTTTTTTCAGTGGGATTGTGTTTTTTTTTTTAACTGTTTGGATTTTGTGTTAGGATAATGGGGTTTTAGTGAGTTATTATGCTTCAAGATTGTTCAATCTGTCTGGTTTGGTTTGTTTGAGTTTCTTGAGGTTGCAAATTTATTTGGTTAAGTGGAATTTTTGTATTTGTGTGCTTTTTTTGTGTGGGTTTTGTTTTTGGGATGTTTGGATACAGTGAGTTATTATACTATATTGCATATATATTGTTTCTTGCGGTTTAAATTGCTTTTGTTTATGTTTTTTAAGAGTTGCATTTTTGGATTAGTTAAGTCGGATTGTGAGCGTGTGTGTTTTCTTCTTGTTTGGATTTCATGTTGATATGGGGGAATTTAGGTGACTTAGTGTATTAGGATGTATCAAAATTGTTTCTTGCTGATTTATTTCTCGTTGTTTCAGTTTTTGAAAGTTGCAAGGAAATTGGGTTCATGATTTCTTCTTGTTTGGATTTTGTATCGGGATTATGAGAATTTAGTGATTTAATGTTATGATGCGTCAAAAATTGTTTCTTGATGTTGTAATTGTTGTTTTTCAGTTTATATAGTGTTAGATGCATTATGATTTGTTCTTGTTTGGATATATTAGGTGAGTGGGATTTAGGTTGAGTTAATGCATTATTTCAGTGTGATTATGTCTTTTTGTTTCGTTTGTGCCGGGATGAGGATTTCAGTTAGTGTCGGTTTGTAATAAACATTGTTGGTTGATTGAAATGTTGGATTATGCAGGTAGAGATGGATTAACACGTAATATGCTGGAGCTGTGATCGCAGGGATTAGGTGTAGTCTACTGATCAGGAGGATATCCCAACCTAGTTGGGTCGTTGTCACGACAGCCTAAACCTGGCCTTTCAACAAAAGTTCCCCAACCCACTTCTACTGGCTAGTATAGTGGATGTAAGGGTCGGATCCCACAGAGATGGACACGTTGGAGCGATTGTGGTGATACTCTAGAAGGGTTGGTTAGCTACCACGCTTGGGTTGAGTTTCTACCTAGGCAAGGAAATTAAGACCTCTACTCTACTGACCAGTAGGCAGAATAATTATCGGCATGTGGTTGTGTACGTGAGTATGTAAGACAAAATGGTTATGAGACATGTGAAAAGTGGAATGTTACTATAAATGGCCAAACAAAATAACAGGAGGTATTTGGTGGTGCAGGGGCTGCCACTGTCTGAAGGATCTCTGAAAAGGTAAAGGACAAAAAGCAAAAACAACTAAAAAGTAAAAGTGGTCCAAAAAGCAGAAAAAGACGTTGTCTTCACTACCAAGTAACACAGAATCTCAACAGCTTCATCAACTCCATTAACGATTCATAGAATTTTATGCAACAACCTTAAACTGAAATTAAACTCCAAAATCTAAAGATGTTGGGCAATTCTCAACTCGCGCTGACCAAACAAGCATGCAAGGTGACAGAAAATCCTTGACTACGATTCCATGCATTTCATTTTCAGATTTAACTGATCAACAAACAAGAAAAAAAAAACACACAGCATCCAGATCTAACTTACTCACAAGAAAGTCTTATTCAAACATGCAGATTCTACACTAAACTTTCAGATCTATTCAAACAAGGCAGAATGAACGAATTGCAACCCATAAGATAAACGAAAGTGAAATCAAACTTTATTTAAAACAGATCCAGATCAGAATGCTTCAGAATCCAAAAGATAACTAAAATTACGAGAAATTCGAAAGAAACAACAACTAGAGTTAAGCTAAGAAAACAATTAAAGATTGTTTTGCCCCGAGGGCGATGGAACTGTGTTTCTGTTACGATGCTAACTAGTTGGAACGGCTGTGAACTTTCTCCAGCGGACGGAATCTTCAGGTAACCATGGCTGTGGCGAGGAATGAAAGGTGCATGAGCTAGACTGCTGCTGGAATTAAGGATATCCGAGAGAGATTTTCTAACTAGAACTAGATGTAGAGATGTGTGAAGATCCTTTCTCTCTCCAAGTGACCTTCTATTTATAGGGTGGCTTGCTCTCACTTTTAGGGTTGACTTTCCTCGTGAAACGTCTCTTTTGCCCCAGTGTGTAGTTGGTCATTCCTAACAATCCTTCCTTCTCCATCTCGAGCCTCTTTTGGCATGCATCCTGGCCAATATTGCACCCCTATGGCGCCCTTTTCACCTGAATTGTCTGACGTTTCTCCTACTGGCTTGTATCATTTTTCCTGCACACTTAAGCAATTTTCTTGCAGATAATACGTGTTAATCACATCATACTGACCAGTAACCAAGGCCTAGAATACGACTTATCAATAGCCTGTTTGCAAAGTCTGTTGTTTGGGTGTCCCAACTGTTGACATGAATAACGTATGCCGGTGCATTGAGGTTCTTACTTTCTCATCAATTTTATGGTGATCATGAATTCTTGGCTTAGTCTTGCTGATGCTTTGGCTACTAGAAACGCCATGGACATCTTGTTCATTTATGATTGAGCTAATGACTCATGACTGAGTACCGAACCTGCAGGAAAATCTGGTGGCAAGATTATTTATAGGATGGGCGGAGTGTTGTATGTGTTCCGTGGCATAAACTATGACCACTCCCAAATCCAAACCTCTTCTCCTCTTTCCCAACCACCCCACCCCCTCCAGCCGCCCCTCTCTCCCCCAAAAGCCCCCAATCCCACCCCCTAAATAACCCCTCCTTAAAATTCAAACGTTCTCCAAAATCAGACCCTTCTACCAACCCCGCCTTCAATTCCCACCACTGCACCTCCAAATACTACAAAGTCGTCAAGCGCCGACAACGATAACCGCATCGTCATCATTGGAAATTCCAAATTTTCCTAACAATTGCCCGGCGCGCCTTTTGAATTCATGTACAACTATTCCGAGATGCCTAACGCTCAGCCTCTGGCGATTTGGGAGCCTGCGTTTCTGCCCTTCGCCCATCCCACGATTCCGTGCCTCTGGAGGGGGAAGACGTCGGTGAAGAAGAGCAAGAGGAATATCAAGTTGTTTGAGTCGTTGGATGGCTGCAATCTGAATGAGAAAATTTATGGTCGAAGAAGTATGAGATGCTGAGGGGCTATGAGATGGGAAAGTTAATGTGAGGCTACGGAAGGAGGTGTTGGGGGCGCCGCTGATGAGGGCGGCGATGAGAGATGGTGAAACCCTTGTTGGAATATGTATAATTATTGTGGTGATTTGTGTGGAAAAATGAGATTTCACCATTTAATTATCTTGATTAGTAAGTGTTTATGTATGCATTCTGTCACGACCGAACCTTCTAAGGATAGAAAACATATTGATCGCGGCTAGGGGAGGATTAAAGAAGCGTGGAAGAAAATGAGAAAATTACATATTTGACAAAAATATTTGAAAATTGATATTATTATTAAATAAAACTGTTTTTTTTGTTGACTGAATTGGTGGGATCTGTGAACTCTTCCTATGCCATTAATTGCCTTCCACTACATTTCATCAATAAACCGCCACAGTATTAATTAATCTAGTAACATCAAATACACCATCCATCATTTACGTTCTATCTACATTCAGGTGATAAAGCAAATATCGACGGATGGAATGTTGGTATTGATGGTATGTACTTCTGAAACTTATTATTATTATTAGTGTATTTGCATTTGTTGTCAATCAAATATCAATGTCCTTAGCCTTCATTTATAACCTTGATCTCAAAATATGATATCTTCAGGTATGCGTGTTGGTGATAAGAGGAGGTTAATCATTCCACCTTCAATGGGGTATGCATTGAATCTAAGAGATACTTTGAAACTACCACCACCATCTTACATATCATTAGCCCATTGAAGTTAATTTATTTATTTTTAGATCTGCACTTTGTGTTATGATTGTGCTGCAGTTATGGAGATGTTCAAGTAGGAGCCGATATTCCGCCAAACTCATGGCTAATCTACGACATTGAGTTAGTGAAAGTGTATCACTAACTTCTGTTTTGTCTAGCTTCATTTCCCTTCCTTTCTGGCTCAACACTCTTGAAGTTGTGGAAGAAACTAGAGGATATAATAATAGACATTTCCGTCGCAAATGAGAAGTCTCTACACATATGCTCGCCAGTTTCACCTAGCAGAATTTGGTTTCGAAATACGTGAGTATTTTGTGTAATTTTATAGTCATGAACTCTTACGGATTGAGACTTTTAATAGTGCAAACGCAAAGTTATGTTTGCACGGTTAACAAAAGCAAATATTTCTCATAATTGCAATATAGGGTTTATAGTTGATTTTTGTTTGAAGTTCTTACCTACAGATGAGGACAAACTGTCCTGATGGAGGAAATGACATCAATACATGATGATAAAAGTGTCGGAAACGATGAGTGGAGAAGATGATGGAGGCCGGTGGGCGGTGGGGCAGAGCTTCATGAGCATAGCGGGTTTTTGTCTTATTTTGAAATTTTTATAAGCTAAGGGATAAATTTCAATATTTATAGGATTATGTAGAAATGAGTGAAATTATAAGCTATGGGCCGTTCATATAACTGGATTCATTTTTTCTTCTTAGAGATTAATAAGATGATATTTCAAATATCCTCATTCATATAGCCCATTCATGTAATTGTGAACCACAGATCTTCAAATTTTTATAATTTGTTTAATTATTTTAAATTTGTGGTATGTTTTAGTTGTATAATTTGTAGTTATTTTGTTATACTTTTGATATAATGATATTTTTTCTAAATTTATTAATTAATTTATAATTTAAAATCAATGTTTTAAAATATCTTAATCTGTTATCGCACAGGAGTGATAGTGTGATACTAATTTAATTAGAGGCCGAACTTAGAAAAAGATAATAGTATAAAAAGAACAGAGAATACTCCCAGCAACTTAAACAAGTCTGTGTCTCTGCATTATGAATTGCTGTCCCTCTTTTCTTGATCACTGCCAGCGAAAACTCGGCCCCAAAACAGAGGATTTAGATTTCAGAAAATATTAAGTGCCCTGGCGCCGTACAGTCAGGCAGCACCACCTCTCGCGACAGGTAAGTCCTCCCTCTACTTCTTCTTTTATTCAAGTCATTTATATGATTTCAATTTGCTATTCAGAGTATTGAATTCTTTTGCAATTGGGACAAAGGCAGAAAATAAAGATTTGAGACTTTGAACGAGATACGTCATTTAAATTGCTCTAAATTCTGAGGTTGAAACTAATGTGAGAATATGCTATGAAATCAAAATATGAAGATTTCAATACATGAGATTGTAAGAATACCTCCTGCGATTAGCAAGGAAATCTTGTGAATTCACGACTTTCTCTCAACTGAAATTGGCCATGGAATTAATACGTGAAGTTGTTTTGCTTTCCTGGAATTGAAACAGGAAGAAACGATTTCAATAACGGGAATAAATCCAAAACTTATCTTCTTTACATTTCTTCCACAAAAAACACATTTCCATGGCGATTCTCTCATCACTCCCAAATCCAAACCTCTTCTTCTCTCTCCCAACCACCCCACCCCCCTCTAGCCGCCACTCTCTCCCTCAAGAGCCCCCAATCCCACCCCCCAAATACCCCCCTTTAAAATCCAAACACCCCCAAAAATCAGACCCTTCCACCAACCCCGCCTTCAATTCCCATCACCGCACCTCCAAATACTACAAACCTGTCAAGTCAGGGCAGAAGCTCCACCCCGCCGACAACGATGACCGCGCCGTCGTCGTCGGAAATTCCGGAATTTCCTACCAATTGCCTGGCGCCCCTTTCGAATTCATGTACAGCTATTCCGAGACACCTAAAGCTCAGCCTCTGGCGATTCGGGAGCCCACGTTCCTGCCCTTCGCCCCTCCCATGATGCCGCGCCCCTGACGGGGAAGGTCCCAGTGAAGAAGAGTAAGAGGAATATCAAGCTGTTTGAATCGTTGGGCGGCGGCAAGGGAGGTGAAAATTTGAATGAGAAGAAGTATGAGATGCTGAGGGCCTATGAGATGGGGAAGATCAATGTGAGGCCGCGGAAGGTGGTGTTGGGGGTGTCGCTGACGAGGGCGGAGATGAGAGAGATGGTGAAACCCTTGTTGCCTAGTAACAAACAGGTGAATTTAGGTGAGTTTGTTTTGTAGAGAGATTGTTGCTGCTATTTTTTAGGGTTTAGATCTATGCTGGTTTTTACTTGTTGGTTTTTCATTATGTTTGGAGCTGTGCTGAATTTTTTTTTTATAGTGGGATTGTGTGTTTTTTTTAATAACTGTTTGGATTTTGCGTTGGGATGATGGGGATTTAGTGAGTTATTATGCTTCAAGATTGTTCTTGTTGTCTGGTTTGGTTTGTTTGAGTTTCTTGAGGCTGCACTTTTTATTTGGTTAAGTGGAATTTTTGTGTCAGTGTGCTTTTCTTGTTTGGGTTTCGTTTTTAGGATGTTTGGAAATAGTGATTTATTGTACTATGTTGCTTAAATATTGTTTCTTGTTTTATTTGTTGTTGTTTATGGTCTCTGTGTGTTGCACTTTTGGATTAGTTAAGTGGGATTGTGAGCGTGTGTTTTCTTCTTGTTTGGATGGGGTAATTTAGGTGACTTAGTGTATTATGATGTATCAAAATTGTTTCTTGCTGATTTATTTCTTGTTTTTTTAGTTTCTTGAAAGTTGCAAGGAAATTGGGTTCATGATTTCTTCTTGTTTGGATTTTGTATTGGGATTATGGGAATTTAGTGATTTAATGTTATGATGCGTCAAAAATTGTTTCTTGCTGTTGTAATTGTTGTTTTTCAGATTATTTAGTGTTGGATGCATTATGATTTGTTCTTGTTTGGACATATAGGGTGATTGGGATTTAGGTTGAGTTAATGCATTATTTCAGTGTGATTATGTCTTTTTGTTTCAATTTTGTGCCCGGATGAGGATTTCAGTTAGTGTCGGTTTGTAATAAACATTGTTGGTTGATTGAAATGTTGGATTCTGCAGGTAGAGATGGATTAACACATAATATGCTGGAGTTGATACACACACATTGGAGGAGACAGCCTGTTTGTAAAGTCCGTTGTTTGGGTGTCCCAACTGTTGACATGAATAACGTATGCCAGTGCATTGAGGTTCTCACTTTCTCATTAGATTTCTGGTGATCATAAATTCTTGGCTTAGTCTTGCTGATGCTTTTTCTACTAGAAACGCCATTGGCATCTTGTTCATTTATGACTACCTAATGACTGAGTACTAGTACTGATCCTGCAGGAAAAATCCGGTGGCAAGATTATTTATAGGATGGGCGGAGTGTTGTATGTGTTCCGTGGCAGAAACTATGATCACCAAAAACGGCCTCACTTACCTATAATGCTATGGAAACCGGCTACACCAGTTTATCCGAAGCTTATACAAGATGCCCCCGAGGGGCTGACGAAGGAAGAAGTAGATGAGTTTAGAACGAAAGGGAAAAGGCTTCTCCCACTCCATAAATTAGGTACAAACTCAAAAACATGTATTGCTTCATGCTTTTTTCTAATCTAAAAAATTAGGGCTTATATTGATATCTATAAGGTGAAAAGCTAGGTAGTGTATTTAAAGACATTAGCTTATTCTGTTTTTCATCTTCTTGCTATGAACTTGCTTTGGTGACAAATCGTGTCCTTTTGTAGCGAAAAATGGGGTTTACATCACCCTGGTGAGGGATGTGAGGACCGCGTTTGAAGGGTCTGAACTGGTGAGGATAGATTGCAGAGGGTTGCAACCTAGTGATTACAAGAAGATAGGAGCTAAGTTGAAGGTTGGTGTTCGTTTCTTCGCTGCAGTTCATTATCGTTCTGATATGGAGTGAAAGGCGGAAGTAAAACAAGATCTGGAATTTAATACTGTATTAAAAGAACAATCCTCCAAAGAGGCCTACGGTTGAAACCGTCCTAAGACACTTTATTTTCCGATATATCTAGCTCTTCTAAAGAGGAGCTATTTATAGGACACCTACAAACTCTATTCTAGGAAAGTAAATCAACATATAATAGTGAAAATAATCTCAAAGCAATCTCAAGAGATAATGGAGATCACTAGCATGATCTCTACCACGTTCTTACCTAACGATCTCTCTCTAATCTCATCTTACCTTCTTTGACTGCAGGAATTGGTGCCCTGTGTGCTGCTATCGTTTGATGATGAGCAAATACTTATGTGGAGAGGAAGGGAGTGGAAATCTATGTATCAGGACGAAGTTCCTCGGATATACCTACCTTCTGCTAACGGCTCGTCCCCTACTTATCTTTCGGGTTTGAACGTAACTATTTTCTTCCTCACAAATAGTGATCCACATATTTGTCTAATTTGCATTGGTTTTTCTTGCGAATCAGATCCGGAGTCTAGGCAGATAAGCGCTAAGATGATGGCGCTGTGGCAACGGGCCATTGAGTCGGGGCGAGCATCGATTCTGCACGCGGTCAATGTGAGCCCGGACGAGCTTCTTTCGAAGGTGGAGGAGTTTGAGAGCGCGTCTCAGGAAATCACACACTCTATCCCGCCACGATCTATTCAGATGACCCGGATTCTAGAGCCATAGTTGGAGAGGATGATGACGACGACGACGATTTCAGTAAAGATGACGAGTCTTTTGATGCAGGAAATCTCAAGTTCCATTAGGATCACTTCCCATTGATCTGTTAGCAATGCAATTTAGCGATAGGTGATGAATCTGATTATGAAAATTAGAGCCATGTACATATGTATGTATATATACGTATAGTTGTTGGCTTCTTGCCATTTTTGTAATTCAAACACATTGTAATTGTTCTTGGCCAATAATCAATAAATTTGTAGTCGTTTATGCATCCATTGATAATAAATAATGATTTTTTTTAACAAAAAAAAGTAAATTAACAACGGATCTTGATCAGAAGATACTGAATAATGGTCAAATGGCGAAGCAGCTGAGCTTTTGTCAAATTGAACTTCTTTTCTCTCTCGTGACAAATACCAAAATTCCCGCAACTCATCTCCACTTCTAGAATCTCTTATCTAACTTTCATTTCGAGAATATTGTGTGATTTCGAGGAAATTCAGGTATCTATCTTCATTCTCCACAACCACACACTTCGCTCTCTAAATCTCTCTACAAAATTGATTGCTTTTAATGCAAATGTATAAGTCTTGCATAAGTGCGTGTCTTGCGTTTTTTCTTTCTGAAAATTTAATACTCCTACTAACCTTTTTTACTTTTAGTATGTAAAAAGGGTTTTTTTGCAGACATTCATTATGTAAAATTTAATATTTTTCTTTCCTAGACAGTGACCGTTTAAGGATGCTGTCTGTTCAAAATATCAAAATCTACACCAGTCTTGATGTACCAATCTATATTTAATGGGGATTCCTTAAAACTAGAGAGAGAGATCAGAGAGAGAGGTCACCTTCTTTGAAAGCATGCTGTTTTACTCTTGGATGACCTTCTTCTGAAATTATTCGGTGAAAAGAAAC
>JAOWBI010000105.1:4066583-4089981 GCA_028566235.1 Salvia elegans | reverse complement strand
TGTTTATGATGCACTAAACTAGATTATAGTGCTTTCAAGACAAACTGTATGCGCTTACCTAGGGAAGTGAAGTCGTAAAAATTGCCTCTGTCAAAATACATTTCTGCAAACACAAAAAATAATATTGGGATCAATGTTGTCAGAAATTGAGGATGTATGGAGCGATAATTCTTTTGGATTTTCGACAACTATATTACAAACTGCTCTTTTCAGTGGCAAGAAGTTCACCAGCCAAATTGACTTTTGATAAAGCAGTGGCTTCTAACAGACCAACACTGTATGTAAACTGAACATGCACAGTCGGAATAGCATCAGTCATCAGTGACATAAAAATATATACGAACCAATCTGACCGAGCAGCTCGACCTTGATACCATTGTGTTCCACCTTCTTCCCTGAAGTTGGTTCGATGGAGATCTGAAAACATGTATGTCACTATGATCAAACACTCAAATCCAACCAGAAACCTTGAACCAAAATTGGTGAAACAAACTAAAGCAGATACCTTCCCAGATATGGTTTCTTGATTATGAAAGATGGGGATTAGTACTGTTTTACCATTCTCCTTCTTCAGTCCCACCTGTATTGTATATTATACTGTCAAAAAAGTGTACTTGAGTACTCCAGCTTCTAACTTAACCACAAGAAAGTCGATGCCTGCATTTACTAACACTATCTATAACCCACCAATGAATTATGGCTGACAAGATAATTTTGAACAAGGTATAAAAATCATAAAACTAACTGCTCTAGCAAAGCATCATCTTTGATGCAAAAATACGACACAGATTCATATCGTTTTAATTAATCTAATCACAGACGACCCGGTCTATTGAGAAACTAACAATAGGTACAAGCTAGAGCGAAACATGGCCTGGTCTTAATGTTCCTTCAACACTTATGCAAATGCACGACCGTAAATAGATACAAAAAGTGCATAGGCATCAAAAAACAAAACCTGCTTTCGAGATTTCCCATCAGCCAATGAAATGGTAATGCTGCATGCCGGCTTAAAAGCTCCAATTATATAATTCTGCGAGCAGAAGAAGGCATTTGCATCACTACTAGAAACTAAGAACAAAGAAGCAACTGCGACAGCATTAATTATCATTCTTATCGTTAGAGAAAAGCGTTGGAACTACCATTGCAGAAATTCGACTCTGTTTCAATTCAAACCCTTAACTGAAGCATCTGCACAGTCCAAACACCAATTATAATCGCATTCTGGAAAGATCAAATCCAAAAACCACTAGCAGATCTCTAAAAGTTTACAATGTGATAATTTTTCTTATTGATGTCATAGGAACTTAAATACATGTCCACACAAAGCCCTAAAACGATCTAGTTTTACAGTTTAGGATTCCAATACAGGAAAAGAATTGAATCAAATACATACCTAGGATATTCATAAGATGTGTAAATGGAAGATCGGAGACAATGATAGTAATGCGATGACGGTGCAAGGCCGACTGACTATTGAGGTAGGAATAGGATGAATAGAATCCCAATCCCAAAGAAACCAAAATTATATCCGAGTTGAGAAATTAACAATTTTGTTAAGAACATTTTTTCATTGCAATTCTAATTCTAGTTCGCGGGTGTTAAGATAATCCAACCTATACTGGTAACAATAATATTTTAATTAAATAATGTATACTAATGCATTACTTTTCTGTTTTTTCAAGATTAAAAGTTCTTATTTTTAATCTTAGGGCTTGTTCGGTTTATCCTAATTCGAAAACCAAGAAATAAAGGTTGACTTAAATAAATATGGATGGGCCCACCATGTGCTGCGCCAATGTTGTATGTTTGGTGTTTCACGAGAGAAGAAATGGGAGGATGCGTGTTGTCAGACGAAAATAACCTCATAAATATTCGAAAATGTCACCACCTACCCCTGCGGCTAAAATAAATCCGGGAAACGAAATGTGAAATTTTCAAAAGTCCCTCCAAAAATGGTTCTGTCTCCGCGGTCTGATTCGGTTTTAAATACCGCTTCTTCTACGGTCACGAATTACGCTCTCCTAAATCAGTCATCAAACGGTGCCTCCTTCAACGACGCCTCGTCAAGACCCGTTGTTGTGATCTCATCTCATTCCTATTTTCCGTTTGTTGGCCGTCCTGAGCTCAAAATTTGTTTAACGCTTTTGTTGTTGTGTACCGTAGGTTAACATGTCTCAGCCGATGGGTTCTGTTTCTGCTGGAGTTGGTGGTAGCGGCGGCGTTTCAGGTGTGTTTTTCAGTCGACTCTGTTTTTCACGACCGTTGTACTGTGTACGCGTTTCTTTATGTATGACGTGGTCATTGGTGTTTTCGTTTTCAGTAAACGGCGACAAAGCTACAAGAAAGTTAAAAAAATGTGACCGAACCCGTCGCATGTGGTCTCCAAGAGAGGAAGAAATTCTCGCTGCGACTTTGGTCGAACTGGTTGCGTTGGGGTGGAAATCCGACAACGGGTTTCGGTCGGGTTATCTCCAAAAGTGTGAGGATAGCATCCGCCAAGAATTTCCGACGACCGACATAAAAGGTACCCCGCATGTGGTCTCCAAAATAACGTCATAGAAAACAAGCTACACTAGCCTCCGTAATATTTTGGATCGCACCGGCGTTGGGTTTAACTCGAATGGTGATTACAAGATAGACATCGACGACGATCAATGGGAACACGTTGTGCAAGTGACCAAAGACATAGTCTTGGCCCTTCTGGGAGACTTGGAAGTGCATTTTTTATAAAGATCGGGCCACGGGCGCTGGGGCAGAGAGTATATCCGATGCAGCTGGACGCCTCCGCGATGTGGTCGGTGTAGACAGTCATTGCGACGAGAGTGACTCCCAGCCATTGTTTGGAACAGCCCATCTGACTGACGTGGATGAAGCAGAAGATGATCCAATCGCTGACCCGGGACCAGCGACAAGCCAGCTTCGACCGCCAAAACTGCCGGAGAGAAGCATAAGGCAGTTCACAATGACGTTATGCTTACGGACTTTTTGGCTAACTTACATGCAGAGACGAACACAAGGTTGGAGGTGATTTCTTCGAGAATCGGTTACGACTTTGACCTCTGCCATGCTCGACAAGCGGTGTTTGATAAGCTTAGTGATGTCGAGGGTCTTACGCTCGACCAGAAGTACCAACTGTGCAACATATTGGGTGACAAACCGCAGAGGCTTGAGGTGTTCATGGGGATGTCGGCACATGCTCGTCTTGGTTACCTCCTTAAACTGATGCATGAGTGATTGCCTAGTGATGGATGACTCCCAGCGTTTGGTTGTCGTGTTTCGATGTCCTTTCCATAGTAGTAATATGGTTTATTATTCATGTTATGTGTTGGGTAGTAGTACTTAGCGGCGGTAATTTTGCCTTAACACCCGCCTACGTTTTGGTTGTGATTTAAGCTATTGGACTCCAAACCATATTTTCCTTATGGCAAATGCATGAGTTTGGATGTTTTTTTGTTTCGATGCGGTCTTGCATAGTACGTGATCCTCGTAGCAATTTAGTAAACAAACAATGTTGCATAACAAGCACTCAATCTCTACGTCGACACCAACATAAAAACAAACAAGTGCAAGTGATGACTTAACGCATCAAAAAGCATTTACATCACGTCAAAAACAAGAGAAACAACCACAAACTAGTTCGCACTTGTTACAAAAACCGCAACACGATGGGTTTCGTATCACCATTCCGAAATAGGTACATAAACAACGATGAAACCATAGTAAAACTACAAACGTGAAAGTGCTTCCCATCGTCAAAAGGGTTCCACGGTTGTCCTATTTTCGCATTACGGGAGAGAGAAGGGATCCACGGTTGTCCTATTTTCTCGTTACGGGAGAGAGAAGGCATCCACGGTTGACCTACTTAGGGTGAAAACGTGACCACCCGAAATGCGAGTTGGACGCACAGGAACTTGGGAAAGGCGACAAGGTGTTGGATGTGAAACGTCCAATGTTGTTACCAAGGTTGCATGTCTTAGATGTGCCCATCATATTTGCACTTTGTCGACTTGGACCCGTCATTCCTACCCATGCAGCTGCACCCGTAGTCGACCGACCATCTAGGAAGGGGACATGCATTTGAGTTCATCTCAACGTCCTCAACGTCGAGATCCATGAGGTCGAAGTCACCGTTAAAAGAGAAGTCATTGTCGGACGACGAGATTTCTACGAAATCCACAGGCGGCCATGTACTATCCATCACAAATCCGAACATTGTAACTAGACGATTATACTCCGGTTCATCGTGGTAGTAATACGCTGCCGCGAAAGGATTTCTCTGTTCGACAATGAACACAAACGTTTGTTACAACATATCACGTCTTGAAGTTTATATCAAAGCAAACGTTGGGTATGAAGACACCTTACCTCCATTAGCGTTATCCATTCACAGTCGGCGGCACATACAAAGTTGTCTACCTTGTCCCAATACGTCCCCTTGGACGTGATCACTTCTTTGAAAGTGCGGCATCGCAATGCAAGAAGTCGCAAGCAGATCGCAATGCCAGCCCCCGTGAATGCAATGCCACACCTATAGTACACCTCCTCAGCCGCGCATGTCATGAAATAGTTAGGGAACTCTTCTTGGAGCCATCTTTTCTCCCTCTTGAGATGCAGCATTGTCGATGAGGACACTATCAACGGCGGATGTCCACATGCCATTATACAAGTAGTGCGATTGCAAAGGAATGTTTAGGATGGTCATGCGATGGAACGGGTGCATGGCGTTTGAGGGATATGAAACTATACTACATGAGTGTACATATATATATATATAGTAAAAACAACATGCATTGAGTGTTGATTAAATATTTACCGACCTCATTTCATCATTATATTTATGCCTTGTAGAGTCAACAACCATATCCCAATGCATATCCCACTTGGTTAATCGACGGAGATCTTCCACATCTTCATTGAGAAGCTCAATCAAACAACCATAGTTATTACACAACCCATCAATCGGTCGAACAAAAGATTTGGGCAATATTTCGTAGATCTTCCTAGAAAACTCAACCGAACGCGTTTATGCATGTCCCAAAGTGTCATGTATTATTCCATCAGTCCTTCGATGCTTTCGTGTGGTTGGAGTGTGATGGATGAGGTCTTCTTTACGCACTACCACTTACACACTCCACCTTTTATTTAATAGCATAAAGACAAAATAGGAGATGATACTCTAATTGATCATCCATGCGAAGTGTTCTCTTTTTGGTTAGGCAAAACGTCGAAGTGGGGGGGGGGTGGAATCAGTTACATCATGTTATTGTGACAACTCATTTCATTGCTTGTTTTATCGACGTGCCAATATGTTATGTATTTCTAAATTTCATTGTGTGTTTGTGTTGCATATGGGGAACATGTTAGCGACACTACAACGAATGCAAATTCATAGATGTATTGCATTACCAATACCATTGTCGATAAACATGAAAATGGTACGACGGAAATTAGGTAACGCTAATACATTCGGATAGGATAACATACACGACATACACACAACACACAACCTCCACGATTAAAACTAAAACAAGACCTAATTACTCAAACACACACAAACACATAAGAAATCTACATTAACTAGGGTCATGCTTCACTTCGACGAATACGTACGATGCTTTGTCTTTGCCCGAGGGTCCATTTACTTCTCCCGTCATGATGGTGTCTGAGGGTCCATCCACTTCTCCCATGTCGTCGGAGGTTGCCGGACCTGGTCCAAACACGTGTGTGAGCATCGCATACTGCGGTTCGTCTTGAAGGTAGTAGACAACCGCAAAGTAGTTCTCATGCGGCTGTAAACACGTGCAAAACATTAATGACATGCAAAATAAGTAAGTAAAATTCTATGTAAAATGCATCACCCTCATCATGGCTCTCCAAGTCTTGTCACTTGCCCGGACGTATTCCTCTTCCTCATCCCAGTAGGCGCCCTCATAGTTGATAACAAACTTGAAAGTCTCGTACCTCTTGTGCAAGAACTTGATACGCTCGTGAATGTCGTCGTAACCTTGCGGCATACTGAAGGATTCCTCAAGTTCCTCATGCGCTTGTAAGAGGAATTTGTCGCCGAAGAGATCCACCCTTTCGCCTTCTGCTTCGGCCTTCATCTTTTGGTCAAGCATGAAGTGTAGCAATATCTTGTCATCTTCGGCCTCCCAGCCGTCGATGTAGAGGTACTTCTTTTGTGCGTGGGTGACTATCGGCCTCATCTTTGCAACTGTAGAGAGAAGAAGAGAATTATGATGGAGGTGGTTGTGGGGAGGAGAGTTAAATGCGGTAGATAAATAGGGGGTTAGCATGGAATGATGGAATGACACCCTATGCCTACCCTACTCATACTCCCGAACACGACAAATGAGGGTGTGAAAAGGAGTTCAATTTTTAATTAGTGCACCGTCTTACACATGCAAGTGGGCTGCCATTCACGGTAATCGAGATGTGTGCATGTGAATAAATTCTTCACAATTCCTACACACACACACTCATTTTACCACCCCCTCAAAATTGTGTAAGTCCTTATGGCTGGAGCTGGGATGTATCCACAACACAATGGAGACCCTCCCTATCCACGTCGACCATCATTTCTGACAGTGTTTTCAAGACTACACCACATGGATGAGTTTGTGAGTTATTTATTTGCGAAAAATGTTTGTATTTTTACTTTATTACGCTTCAAATAACGTATTTTTTATGTATTATTTATTTTTTCAGCGTCTGCCTCCAGACTTCGATGTGGTTCATGGCGGACAACTTACACATGAGTGTAGGTTGGTAATGTCGAATGGTACCGAGTAGACGGTGCGGATTTTGCGGCGACATAATGGGACGCACTTCTACACTGGGTGATCTGGGTTTGTTCCTTGACAACCTATTCAACCACGGTGATTTCATCACCTTCACGTTGGTTGATATTGGGACCTTCGACGTCAAGAGGTATGATGTTCGAACCGGAGTCCCACCCTTATCGGACATCGAAGGTAAGATATGTTTATCCACACCTATGGACACTCAACATTACATCGTGTTTTTCATGTGTTTCATTATATGAGCTAGATAATGACTACGAACCGCCAGACCAAAGTCCCGACGCCGACGTGGACACAACGGAGGACTACTTGCCTTCGGAGACGGAAATGGAGTCATCAGACGACACAGACTATGAAGACGACCACCGTGCTCTTGACGTCGATGGTCGGCCGATGTTTAATGTTACCGTCACTGCAGCGTTGTTGACCCACACCTTTGAGATACCATACGGTTTTTGGCATCGACACATTCGAATAGGTGCCCTTCGAGCACCCATTTACTTCTTGACTGATCAAAATACGTGGATGCTGACGCTCATGCATACCAATTCGCGAATTTGGGTGAAACATGGGTGGAAACGCTTCCGACGTGATAATGGGCTAGCCGAAGGTGATCGTCTCAATCTCACCCTAGTTAACCCGGATGACATCACGTAGACGATTTTGCATAGGTGATAATGCTGGTTCGGAAGGCGTAGGCGATTTTGTGTTCATTATGTAACACTAGTCTGTTATAGTCGTTGTCAACTTCTAATGGATCGTAGTTGGTATTATGGGTTGTATTACAATGCTAGTTTATTTTGAATATGTTGACGTGTAATGGAGTGTTGCCATATTGCGAAGTAGTAAAGTATGTTTGTGTTGTGGAATGTTTGTTATTTTTTTTTTAAGTATTGTGTCCTTGTGTTGTGGAATGTTGATTGGGTTGAACTATTTTTGTTCAATCAAGTGCATTTCGAATTATAATTGACCGCATTGTTTCCGTTCGTCACACAAGTTTACCGATTACAATTCCAAGTAATACTAGTACCAAAGACATGAAGCACACTATTACAAATGGTGAGGATTCGCCACCGCTCTTGTGGCCACAGCAATACACGCACCGGTTAACATCGATGCGGGTATTGTCATGCCTGTCGCCGTTATGACGAAGGGTTTGAATAATATGGGGTTCGCCCGACTTGCATGTGTTCTTGGGATTCCGTGTAGTCGTAGCACCACTTGAACGATCTTGGATGGTCATCGCGGATTGGGCACTTGTAGTAGAACCGTCCCTCATTTTAAGACGCTTTGCCGGCACATAGTCGGACCATCCTTCCCCTTCCGCATGCACAATGTGAAGGGTAAACTCCGTCGGTCATTTCGGAATGATTGAATCTGCAAATAGCCGTTCATTCACATGAAAACAGCCGAACAAAAAACAACAAAACATGTTTGCATTGAGTCGTACACAATCTAGTACAGTTGAAAATATTCAGCAAACAACGGTCAAAAATAAAGTCGTCAATCAAATTGCATATGATTCCACATGGCGTTAGCTAAATTATCACGGGACTATGTCCATTCGGTTGTGTGTTCAACGTGGTCAACAAACTCATTTCCAGTTCCTTCCGACTAGGGTATGTTGAATACAACATACCCATCTAGATGCGCTTCGATGGGGTCAACCAGCATTTCTTGGCGTATGAAATTATGCAATAGGAAACACGCCATCATTAAACGAATTTGTGTTTTGATTGGGTAGTACGAAGCACTACGTAGAATACCCCATCGCATCTTTGACACTGCAAATGCACGTTCAATGATATTTCTAGCTTTGGTGTGACGCATGTTGAACATCTCTTTAGGATTCTGCAGGCTTGCATTCTCTGGTGCCCATTCCTTCAAATGGTACCGCACACCCTTGTACGGTGTCAAGAAACCGTTGCTATTAGCATATTCATTGTCGCACCGATAATAGCACCCTGAACATTACGCCAAACGTTATTTGTAAATATGTGGATAGCAAAGCATACCCAAGTGTAATATATTTAACGCATGGAATCAACTCAAGCTAACCGACCTTGAGGAACCTTCAGACCCCGGTCACGACTAACTGCATCGCGTAAAATCCGAGAGTCACCAGCGGACCCCTCCCATCCTAGTAGCGCGTACACGAACTGCATGTTACGATCACAAACTGCTAGAGCACTGGTTGCGATTTGACCTTTGCAGGTTTGGTAGCAAGGCTTGTTCGTATTGCTCACTAATACATTGATGTGCGTACCGTCGAGAGCACCTAGACATCCCTGGTCATATGCAACAAGGTAAAAAACTGAAGGGAATGAATAAAACCAACGTGGATAAAGCGACAAGCTGATTAACTGTACCTGAAACCACTTCCAAAGGTAGTCGACGCAATCTCCGCGGCCGGCACCGGCTTCGACAACAAAACCTCATGTAGGTTGAGGACAGCGGCCAAAACTTTGTTCATGTAATTCGAAGCGGTGGAACCTGACCTCCAAAACTGAAAGTTGACACGCGATTTTTTTGGTGGTGTGCTAAAACGCTGATGAACATGGCAACCTGCTCCTCCACACCCACGCACTTTCCAGTTTTTAGACCAGAACGGAGAGAGAGAACGCGACACAGCCGACCGAATGTGTTTCGATCCATTTGTAAATTAGTGACGCAGTCATAATCGGTAACATTAACCAACCTATCAAGATGCTTAACTTGCATTGGCATTTTTTTGATGACACTATATCTCCGTGCTTCCACAACAATAACCCTTCTTTGGCTCTGGCTGGTACAAGTAATGTACCTGTGCGCAAGTGTTGTTGTTTCTATGCGCAACACATGCATTATATCCTCTAACACCATATACACTCGCGCATTATCACTAGCGGGAGTCCTCATCTATTCGACGAACAAAGAACAACATAACAAAAAAAAACTCAAATAACAACAGATCCACCCAACTATTAAACCGATTTCAAATGTTTAACACACTGTACAAGGCTAATGTATGGTCAACGAAATAAAATCGCTTACCTGCCCAAACAAACACCGTGTGTCCAAGATTTCGACGTTGTCGGATACTATCCTGTCGTACAACCAAATGGATCTGGATCTGTTGCAGTCAAAATGACAAGTGTTAGATCCACATAAATCTAACCAGAAAACACCGTGTTTGATAAAATATAGTGTGTTTCAAACGTTTCTGACAACCTGACGGCAGCGGATGAGTGGTGGTTCGTTGAAGTACCTTCGACGACGTAGGAAGAGAGTGGGAGTGCAGCCCTAGAGAGAGAAAGAACAAAACGAGAATGACAATTCCAAATGAACACTGAAAGCGGAGGGGGGAACCGAAAAGTCAGGGTCACTTTGGTAATCTCGTCTCCATTTCGTCGTCACTGTTGCGGAGCAGAATTCCAATATTAAGTTGGCTCCGTGAATTATTTCATGAAAAATTCAACATAAACAGTGCAGGCCGGCCTCGATTTCGAGGGCCATGCAGTCTAATTTATTGAACACCGAACCATCATAAATGCCCCGATTTGATCGCATTTCTTCCCAATTAGTCAACACCGAACACGCCCTTAGATTATACACCTTTGATTAAATTGAGTCAAAACTTTTGGAAACAAAAATTAAGAAATTATGTTAAAAAGTAAAAAAGATGAATAAAGTAGGAAACATAAAGAGAAAGTAACGCAGGTGATGAAATAAAGTTAAATTGATTAGATGTTTTGTATTTTTTAGGAAATAAAGTAGGAAATATAAAGAGAAAGTAATGTAAGTGATGGAATAAAATTAAAATGATTAGATGTTTTGGGACAGAGAGAGTATAATTATTTACAATTTTAGTTCATACTACCTCCGTCCTTGAAAAATAGATATTTTTGAAACGACAAGGATTTTAATGCACAATTGGTAAAGTAAGAAAAAAGAATTGGTAATGTAAGAGAGGATAAAGAAAAAAGGGTAAAGCAAAAGAGCAAGTAGTGAAAGTAGTGTTAGTGGATTTTGGATCCACGTTTAAAAATGTAAAGTTTCTATTTTTAAGGAAGAGTATAGAACTATTTTGGTCCAAAACATATTTCTGATTTATAATTTTGGTCCAAAATATTTACTTTTTGAAAATCGAATCCAAAACATACGAAAACGCTATTGTTTACATTTTTTTACGGTCAACCGTCAATTAGCCCAATTTTAACTCGATTAGCTGATTTTCATTATTGTAGCTGATTTTTTTTTTTTTTCCGGGATATTACATGTAAATGTTAAATGAAATACTGAAAATGAGTAATATTAATCGATTTCTCTCTTTAAACACTTTATTTCATCTTTATCTTCCCCTCTTTCTCTCCCTCTTTCTTCCGCCAAAGGACCCTAATTTTTTTCCCCCATCTCTGCAACAACCAATCACCTTCGAACATGGGGTGTTCGACGTGCAGCCAGGACTCCGTCGACACCGACGGAGGTCGTGACTTCGGAGACTTCCGATTTAGCTACGCTTTCTGCTATTGTAAGAAGACGACAGTGCTTCGTATTGTCACCAGCCAAGGCAAACCGTCAAGGGGGAAGCTTTACTTTGTATGTGAGAGGAAGGAATGCAGTTTCTTCAAGTGGTGCGAATTAAATTATGAAGTCGAAGCACGTGCCCATTCTTCGTCAACCTCCTTCGGTGGTGCCGATTTTGAGGGTTTAGCATTGAATTTATCAAAATTAAGGATAAAATTCAGAAATTAGTGAATGTTTTAAGCTTTGGTCTTTGTTTTGTTGTTGTTGTAACACTTTTTTGTATGTTCAAGTAATTTGATGGAGTGTTTGAAAACCCTAATTTTTTGTTCCTATTTGAATTGTGAATCTGGAAAAAGTTACCAAATAAATCAAGTGAATGCTTCTTCTTCTTCTTAGACATTGCAGCAGAAATCAAATTAATTCAATAATTGGACAACCCTAAATTACAAGACAAAGTAGTAGTCCTTCATATAAATTTTCTACTTCCAGTTGGTCATGAACATTTAACCACACCCATTGTAGACTTACAACCAAAAAATTTTGTAGTTGTTGTCGGTTTCATACATTATGTGATTGCTTCTTCATATGTGATTGTTTCTTCGTCGACGGCCCTTGTTCTTTGCCTTGTTCGTTTTGCTTCGAGGAATCGTTCTTTTTAGAACTACTAGTAGCCGACGGACCATCTTCGGTGTCAGGCGGATGTCCATGTGTGGACTTTCTCTTCCCCGCATATGCTTTTTCTCGTCGACGAGACCATCCCTGGAACGGTCATTTGGGTACGGCGACTTCCAACTCATGCCAACCAACAATAATCGGTTGGAATCGGGCTGTTCTTGGTCAGAATCGGAACTAGGGTTCTTCTTCTTAGGAGAGTGACGAGAAAGAAGATAGAAAAGAGAGAGAGTGACGGTTCATTGTTCCAAATGAACACTTAGTGATATTTTAGGTGATATTTGGAAGATTGATTTTTCAAATTCAAAATATTAAAAATTGAATTATTTAGACAAAATAATTAGCATAATATTAACTACAAATAATCTCAGATTAAGTCTAATCGGGTCAAAATTGGGCTAATTGACGGTTGACCGTCAAGAATTGACGGAACCGTCCAAAAAGGATGTATACGATAGCGTTTTCGTATGTTTTGGAATCGATTTTCAAAAAAGTGAATGTTTTGGATCAAAATCGTAAATCAGCCCTATGGTTTGGACCAAAATAGTTCTATACTCTTCCTTAAAAATAGAAACTTTACATTTTTAAACGTGGATCCAAAATCCACTAACACTACTTTCACTACTTGCTCTTTTGCTTTACCCTTTTTTCTTTATCCTCTCTTACATTACCAATTCTTTTTTCTTACTTTACCAATTGTGCATTAAAATCCTTGTCGTTTCAAAAATATCTATTTTTCAAGGACGGAGGTAGTATGAACTAAAATTGTAAATAATTATACTCTCTCTGTCCCAAAACATCTAATCATTTTAATTTTATTCCATCACTTACATTACTTTCTCTTTATATTTCCTACTTTATTTCCTAAAAAATACAAAACATCTAATCAATTTAACTTTATTTCATCACCTGCGTTACTTTCTCTTTATGTTTCCTACTTTATTCATCTTTTTTACTTTTTAACATAATTTCTTAATTTTTGTTTCCAAAAGTTTTGACTCAATTTAATCAAAGGTGTATAATCTAAGGGCGTGTTCGGTGTTGACTAATTGGGAAGAAATGCGATCAAATCGGGGCATTTATGATGGTTCGGTGTTCAATAAATTAGACTGCATGGCCCTCGAAATCGAGGCCGGCCTGCACTGTTTATGTTGAATTTTTCATGAAATAATTCACGGAGCCAACTTAATATTGGAATTCTGCTCCGCAACAGTGACGACGAAATGGAGACGAGATTACCAAAGTGACCCTGACTTTTCGGTTCCCCCCTCCGCTTTCAGTGTTCATTTGGAATTGTCATTCTCGTTTTGTTCTTTCTCTCTCTAGGGCTGCACTCCCACTCTCTTCCTACGTCGTCGAAGGTACTTCAACGAACCACCACTCATCCGCTGCCGTCAGGTTGTCAGAAACGTTTGAAACACACTATATTTTATCAAACACGGTGTTTTCTGGTTAGATTTATGTGGATCTAACACTTGTCATTTTGACTGCAACAGATCCAGATCCATTTGGTTGTACGACAGGATAGTATCCGACAACGTCGAAATCTTGGACACACGGTGTTTGTTTGGGCAGGTAAGCGATTTTATTTCGTTGACCATACATTAGCCTTGTACAGTGTGTTAAACATTTGAAATCGGTTTAATAGTTGGGTGGATCTGTTGTTATTTGAGTTTTTTTTTGTTATGTTGTTCTTTGTTCGTCGAATAGATGAGGACTCCCGCTAGTGATAATGCGCGAGTGTATATGGTGTTAGAGGATATAATGCATGTGTTGCGCATAGAAACAACAACACTTGCGCACAGGTACATTACTTGTACCAGCCAGAGCCAAAGAAGGGTTATTGTTGTGGAAGCACGGAGATATAGTGTCATCAAAAAAATGCCAATGCAAGTTAAGCATCTTGATAGGTTGGTTAATGTTACCGATTATGACTGCGTCACTAATTTACAAATGGATCGAAACACATTCGGTCGGCTGTGTCGCGTTCTCTCTCTCCGTTCTGGTCTAAAAACTGGAAAGTGCGTGGGTGTGGAGGAGCAGGTTGCCATGTTCATCAGCGTTTTAGCACACCACCAAAAAAATCGCGTGTCAACTTTCAGTTTTGGAGGTCAGGTTCCACCGCTTCGAATTACATGAACAAAGTTTTGGCCGCTGTCCTCAACCTACATGAGGTTTTGTTGTCGAAGCCGGTGCCGGCCGCGGAGATTGCGTCGACTACCTTTGGAAGTGGTTTCAGGTACAGTTAATCAGCTTGTCGCTTTATCCACGTTGGTTTTATTCATTCCCTTCAGTTTTTTACCTTGTTGCATATGACCAGGGATGTCTAGGTGCTCTCGACGGTACGCACATCAATGTATTAGTGAGCAATACGAACAAGCCTTGCTACCAAACCTGCAAAGGTCAAATCGCAACCAGTGCTCTAGCAGTTTGTGATCGTAACATGCAGTTCGTGTACGCGCTACTAGGATGGGAGGGGTCCGCTGGTGACTCTCGGATTTTACGCGATGCAGTTAGTCGTGACCGGGGTCTGAAGGTTCCTCAAGGTCGGTTAGCTTGAGTTGATTCCATGCGTTAAATATATTACACTTGGGTATGCTTTGCTATCCACATATTTACAAATAACGTTTGGCGTAATGTTCAGGGTGCTATTATCGGTGCGACAATGAATATGCTAATAGCAACGGTTTCTTGACACCGTACAAGGGTGTGCGGTACCATTTGAAGGAATGGGCACCAGAGAATGCAAGCCTGCAGAATCCTAAAGAGATGTTCAACATGCGTCACACCAAAGCTAGAAATATCATTGAACGTGCATTTGCAGTGTCAAAGATGCGATGGGGTATTCTACGTAGTGCTTCGTACTACCCAATCAAAACACAAATTCGTTTAATGATGGCGTGTTTCCTATTGCATAATTTCATACGCCAAGAAATGCTGGTTGACCCCATCGAAGCGCATCTAGATGGGTATGTTGTATTCAACATACCCTAGTCGGAAGGAACTGGAAATGAGTTTGTTGACCACGTTGAACACACAACCGAATGGACATAGTCCCGTGATAATTTAGCTAACGCCATGTGGAATCATATGCAATTTGATTGACGACTTTATTTTTGACCGTTGTTTGCTGAATATTTTCAACTGTACTAGATTGTGTACGACTCAATGCAAACATGTTTTGTTGTTTTTTGTTCGGCTGTTTTCATGTGAATGAACGGCTATTTGCAGATTCAATCATTCCGAAATGACCGACGGAGTTTACCCTTCACATTGTGCATGCGGAAGGGGAAGGATGGTCCGACTATGTGCCGGCAAAGCGTCTTAAAATGAGGGACGGTTCTACTACAAGTGCCCAATCCGCGATGACCATCCAAGATCGTTCAAGTGGTGCTACGACTACACGGAATCCCAAGAACACATGCAAGTCGGGCGAACCCCATATTATTCAAACCCTTCGTCATAACGGCGACAGGCATGACAATACCCGCATCGATGTTAACCGGTGCGTGTATTGCTGTGGCCACAAGAGCGGTGGCGAATCCTCACCATTTGTAATAGTGTGCTTCATGTCTTTGGTACTAGTATTACTTGGAATTGTAATCGGTAAACTTGTGTGACGAACGGAAACAATGCGGTCAATTATAATTCGAAATGCACTTGATTGAACAAAAATAGTTCAACCCAATCAACATTCCACAACACAAGGACACAATACTTAAAAAAAAAATAACAAACATTCCACAACACAAACATACTTTACTACTTCGCAATATGGCAACACTCCATTACACGTCAACATATTCAAAATAAACTAGCATTGTAATACAACCCATAATACCAACTACGATCCATTAGAAGTTGACAACGACTATAACAGACTAGTGTTACATAATGAACACAAAATCGCCTACGCCTTCCGAACCAGCATTATCACCTATGCAAAATCGTCTACGTGATGTCATCCGGGTTAACTAGGGTGAGATTGAGACGATCACCTTCGGCTAGCCCATTATCACGTCGGAAGCGTTTCCACCCATGTTTCACCCAAATTCGCGAATTGGTATGCATGAGCGTCAGCATCCACGTATTTTGATCAGTCAAGAAGTAAATGGGTGCTCGAAGGGCACCTATTCGAATGTGTCGATGCCAAAAACCGTATGGTATCTCAAAGGTGTGGGTCAACAACGCTGCAGTGACGGTAACATTAAACATCGGCCGACCATCGACGTCAAGAGCACGGTGGTCGTCTTCATAGTCTGTGTCGTCTGATGACTCCATTTCCGTCTCCGAAGGCAAGTAGTCCTCCGTTGTGTCCACGTCGGCGTCGGGACTTTGGTCTGGCGGTTCGTAGTCATTATCTAGCTCATATAATGAAACACATGAAAAACACGATGTAATGTTGAGTGTCCATAGGTGTGGATAAACATATCTTACCTTCGATGTCCGATAAGGGTGGGACTCCGGTTCGAACATCATACCTCTTGACGTCGAAGGTCCCAATATCAACCAACGTGAAGGTGATGAAATCACCGTGGTTGAATAGGTTGTCAAGGAACAAACCCAGATCACCCAGTGTAGAAGTGCGTCCCATTATGTCGCCGCAAAATCCGCACCGTCTACTCGGTACCATTCGACATTACCAACCTACACTCATGTGTAAGTTGTCCGCCATGAACCACATCGAAGTCTGGAGGCAGACGCTGAAAAAATAAATAATACATAAAAAATACGTTATTTGAAGCGTAATAAAGTAAAAATACAAACATTTTTCGCAAATAAATAACTCACAAACTCATCCATGTGGTGTAGTCTTGAAAACACTGTCAGAAATGATGGTCGACGTGGATAGGGAGGGTCTCCATTGTGTTGTGGATACATCCCAGCTCCAGCCATAAGGACTTACACAATTTTGAGGGGGTGGTAAAATGAGTGTGTGTGTGTAGGAATTGTGAAGAATTTATTCACATGCACACATCTCGATTACCGTGAATGGCAGCCCACTTGCATGTGTAAGACGGTGCACTAATTAAAAATTGAACTCCTTTTCACACCCTCATTTGTCGTGTTCGGGAGTATGAGTAGGGTAGGCATAGGGTGTCATTCCATCATTCCATGCTAACCCCCTATTTATCTACCGCATTTAACTCTCCTCCCCACAACCACCTCCATCATAATTCTCTTCTTCTCTCTACAGTTGCAAAGATGAGGCCGATAGTCACCCACGCACAAAAGAAGTACCTCTACATCGACGGCTGGGAGGCCGAAGATGACAAGATATTGCTACACTTCATGCTTGACCAAAAGATGAAGGCCGAAGCAGAAGGCGAAAGGGTGGATCTCTTCGGCGACAAATTCCTCTTACAAGCGCATGAGGAACTTGAGGAATCCTTCAGTATGCCGCAAGGTTACGACGACATTCACGAGCGTATCAAGTTCTTGCACAAGAGGTACGAGACTTTCAAGTTTGTTATCAACTATGAGGGCGCCTACTGGGATGAGGAAGAGGAATACGTCCGGGCAAGTGACAAGACTTGGAGAGCCATGATGAGGGTGATGCATTTTACATAGAATTTTACTTACTTATTTTGCATGTCATTAATGTTTTGCACGTGTTTACAGCCGCATGAGAACTACTTTGCGGTTGTCTACTACCTTCAAGACGAACCGCAGTATGCGATGCTCACACACGTGTTTGGACCAGGTCCGGCAACCTCCGACGACATGGGAGAAGTGGATGGACCCTCAGACACCATCATGACGGGAGAAGTAAATGGACCCTCGGGCAAAGACAAAGCATCGTACGTATTCGTCGAAGTGAAGCATGACCCTAGTTAATGTAGATTTCTTATGTGTTTGTGTGTGTTTGAGTAATTAGGTCTTGTTTTAGTTTTAATCGTGGAGGTTGTGTGTTGTGTGTATGTCGTGTATGTTATCCTATCCGAATGTATTAGCGTTACCTAATTTCCGTCGTACCATTTTCATGTTTATCGACAATGGTATTGGTAATGCAATACATCTATGAATTTGCATTCGTTGTAGTGTCGCTAACATGTTCCCCATATGCAACACAAACACACAATGAAATTTAGAAATACATAACATATTGGCACGTCGATAAAACAAGCAATGAAATGAGTTGTCACAATAACATGATGTAACTGATTCCACCCCCCCCCCACTTCGACGTTTTGCCTAACCAAAAAGAGAACACTTCGCATGGATGATCAATTAGAGTATCATCTCCTATTTTGTCTTTATGCTATTAAATAAAAGGTGGAGTGTGTAAGTGGTAGTGCGTAAAGAAGACCTCATCCATCACACTCCAACCACACGAAAGCATCGAAGGACTGATGGAATAATACATGACACTTTGGGACATGCATAAACGCGTTCGGTTGAGTTTTCTAGGAAGATCTACGAAATATTGCCCAAATCTTTTGTTCGACCGATTGATGGGTTGTGTAATAACTATGGTTGTTTGATTGAGCTTCTCAATGAAGATGTGGAAGATCTCCGTCGATTAACCAAGTGGGATATGCATTGGGATATGGTTGTTGACTCTACAAGGCATAAATATAATGATGAAATGAGGTCGGTAAATATTTAATCAACACTCAATGCATGTTGTTTTTACTATATATATATATATGTACACTCATGTAGTATAGTTTCATATCCCTCAAACGCCATGCACCCGTTCCATCGCATGACCATCCTAAACATTCCTTTGCAATCGCACTACTTGTATAATGGCATGTGGACATCCGCCGTTGATAGTGTCCTCATCGACAATGCTGCATCTCAAGAGGGAGAAAAGATGGCTCCAAGAAGAGTTCCCTAACTATTTCATGACATGCGCGGCTGAGGAGGTGTACTATAGGTGTGGCATTGCATTCACGGGGGCTGGCATTGCGATCTGCTTGCGACTTCTTGCATTGCGATGCCGCACTTTCAAAGAAGTGATCACGTCCAAGGGGACGTATTGGGACAAGGTAGACAACTTTGTATGTGCCGCCGACTGTGAATGGATAACGCTAATGGAGGTAAGGTGTCTTCATACCCAACGTTTGCTTTGATATAAACTTCAAGACGTGATATGTTGTAACAAACGTTTGTGTTCATTGTCGAACAGAGAAATCCTTTCGCGGCAGCGTATTACTACCACGATGAACCGGAGTATAATCGTCTAGTTACAATGTTCGGATTTGTGATGGATAGTACATGGCCGCCTGTGGATTTCGTAGAAATCTCGTCGTCCGACAATGACTTCTCTTTTAACGGTGACTTCGACCTCATGGATCTCGACGTTGAGGACGTTGAGATGAACTCAAATGCATGTCCCCTTCCTAGATGGTCGGTCGACTACGGGTGCAGCTGCATGGGTAGGAATGACGGGTCCAAGTCGACAAAGTGCAAATATGATGGGCACATCTAAGACATGCAACCTTGGTAACAACATTGGACGTTTCACATCCAACACCTTGTCGCCTTTCCCAAGTTCCTGTGCGTCCAACTCGCATTTCGGGTGGTCACGTTTTCACCCTAAGTAGGTCAACCGTGGATGCCTTCTCTCTCCCGTAACGAGAAAATAGGACAACCGTGGATCCCTTCTCTCTCCCGTAATGCGAAAATAGGACAACCGTGGAACCCTTTTGACGATGGGAAGCACTTTCACGTTTGTAGTTTTACTATGGTTTCATCGTTGTTTATGTACCTATTTCGGAATGGTGATACGAAACCCATCGTGTTGCGGTTTTTGTAACAAGTGCGAACTAGTTTGTGGTTGTTTCTCTTGTTTTTGACGTGATGTAAATGCTTTTTGATGCGTTAAGTCATCACTTGCACTTGTTTGTTTTTATGTTGGTGTCGACGTAGAGATTGAGTGCTTGTTATGCAACATTGTTTGTTTACTAAATTGCTACGAGGATCACGTACTATGCAAGACCGCATCGAAACAAAAAAACATCCAAACTCATGCATTTGCCATAAGGAAAATATGGTTTGGAGTCCAATAGCTTAAATCACAACCAAAACGTAGGCGGGTGTTAAGGCAAAATTACCGCCGCTAAGTACTACTACCCAACACATAACATGAATAATAAACCATATTACTACTATGGAAAGGACATCGAAACACGACAACCAAACGCTGGGAGTCATCCATCACTAGGCAATCACTCATGCATCAGTTTAAGGAGGTAACCAAGACGAGCATGTGCCGACATCCCCATGAACACCTCAAGCCTCTGCGGTTTGTCACCCAATATGTTGCACAGTTGGTACTTCTGGTCGAGCGTAAGACCCTCGACATCACTAAGCTTATCAAACACCGCTTGTCGAGCATGGCAGAGGTCAAAGTCGTAACCGATTCTCGAAGAAATCACCTCCAACCTTGTGTTCGTCTCTGCATGTAAGTTAGCCAAAAAGTCCGTAAGCATAACGTCATTGTGAACTGCCTTATGCTTCTCTCCGGCAGTTTTGGCGGTCGAAGCTGGCTTGTCGCTGGTCCCGGGTCAGCGATTGGATCATCTTCTGCTTCATCCACGTCAGTCAGATGGGCTGTTCCAAACAATGGCTGGGAGTCACTCTCGTCGCAATGACTGTCTACACCGACCACATCGCGGAGGCGTCCAGCTGCATCGGATATACTCTCTGCCCCAGCGCCCGTGGCCCGATCTTTATAAAAAATGCACTTCCAAGTCTCCCAGAAGGGCCAAGACTATGTCTTTGGTCACTTGCACAACGTGTTCCCATTGATCGTCGTCGATGTCTATCTTGTAATCACCATTCGAGTTAAACCCAACGCCGGTGCGATCCAAAATATTACGGAGGCTAGTGTAGCTTGTTTTCTATGACGTTATTTTGGAGACCACATGCGGGGTACCTTTTATGTCGGTCGTCGGAAATTCTTGGCGGATGCTATCCTCACACTTTTGGAGATAACCCGACCGAAACCCGTTGTCGGATTTCCACCCCAACGCAACCAGTTCGACCAAAGTCGCAGCGAGAATTTCTTCCTCTCTTGGAGACCACATGCGACGGGTTCGGTCACATTTTTTTAACTTTCTTGTAGCTTTGTCGCCGTTTACTGAAAACGAAAACACCAATGACCACGTCATACATAAAGAAACGCGTACACAGTACAACGGTCGTGAAAAACAGAGTCGACTGAAAAACACACCTGAAACGCCGCCGCTACCACCAACTCCAGCAGAAACAGAACCCATCGGCTGAGACATGTTAACCTACGGTACACAACAACAAAAGCGTTAAACAAATTTTGAGCTCAGGACGGCCAACAAACGGAAAATAGGAATGAGATGAGATCACAACAACGGGTCTTGACGAGGCGTCGTTGAAGGAGGCACCGTTTGATGACTGATTTAGGAGAGCGTAATTCGTGACCGTAGAAGAAGCGGTATTTAAAACCGAATCAGACCGCGGAGACAGAACCATTTTTGGAGGGACTTTTGAAAATTTCACATTTCGTTTCCCGGATTTATTTTAGCCGCAGGGGTAGGTGGTGACATTTTCGAATATTTATGAGGTTATTTTCGTCTGACAACACGCATCCTCCCATTTCTTCTCTCGTGAAACACCAAACATACAACATTGGCGCAGCACATGGTGGGCCCATCCATATTTATTTAAGTCAACCTTTATTTCTTGGTTTTCGAATTAGGATAAACCGAACAAGCCCTAAGATTAAAAATAAGAACTTTTAATCTTGAAAAAACAGAAAAGTAATGCATTAGTATACATTATTTAATTAAAATATTATTGTTACCAGTATAGGTTGGATTATCTTAACACCCGCGAACTAGAATTAGAATTGCAATGAAAAAATGTTCTTAACAAAATTGTTAATTTCTCAACTCGGATATAATTTTGGTTTCTTTGGGATTGGGATTCTATTCATCCTATTCCTACCTCAATAGTCAGTCGGCCTTGCACCGTCATCGCATTACTATCATTGTCTCCGATCTTCCATTTACACATCTTATGAATATCCTAGGTATGTATTTGATTCAATTCTTTTCCTGTATTGGAATCCTAAACTGTAAAACTAGATCGTTTTAGGGCTTTGTGTGGACATGTATTTAAGTTCCTATGACATCAATAAGAAAAATTATCACATTGTAAACTTTTAGAGATCTGCTAGTGGTTTTTGGATTTGATCTTTCCAGAATGCGATTATAATTGGTGTTTGGACTGTGCAGATGCTTCAGTTAAGGGTTTGAATTGAAACAGAGTCGAATTTCTGCAATGGTAGTTCCAACGCTTTTCTCTAACGATAAGAATGATAATTAATGCTGTCGCAGTTGCTTCTTTGTTCTTAGTTTCTAGTAGTGATGCAAATGCCTTCTTCTGCTCGCAGAATTATATAATTGGAGCTTTTAAGCCGGCATGCAGCATTACCATTTCATTGGCTGATGGGAAATCTCGAAAGCAGGTTTTGTTTTTTGATGCCTATGCACTTTTTGTATCTATTTACGGTCGTGCATTTGCATAAGTGTTGAAGGAACATTAAGACCAGGCCATGTTTCGCTCTAGCTTGTACCTATTGTTAGTTTCTCAATAGACCGGGTCGTCTGTGATTAGATTAATTAAAACGATATGAATCTGTGTCGTATTTTTGCATCAAAGATGATGCTTTGCTAGAGCAGTTAGTTTTATGATTTTTATACCTTGTTCAAAATTATCTTGTCAGCCATAATTCATTGGTGGGTTATAGATAGTGTTAGTAAATGCAGGCATCGACTTTCTTGTGGTTAAGTTAGAAGCTGGAGTACTCAAGTACACTTTTTTGACAGTATAATATACAATACAGGTGGGACTGAAGAAGGAGAATGGTAAAACAGTACTAATCCCCATCTTTCATAATCAAGAAACCATATCTGGGAAGGTATCTGCTTTAGTTTGTTTCACCAATTTTGGTTCAAGGTTTCTGGTTGGATTTGAGTGTTTGATCATAGTGACATACATGTTTTCAGATCTCCATCGAACCAACTTCAGGGAAGAAGGTGGAACACAATGGTATCAAGGTCGAGCTGCTCGGTCAGATTGGTTCGTATATATTTTTATGTCACTGATGACTGATGCTATTCCGACTGTGCATGTTCAGTTTACATACAGTGTTGGTCTGTTAGAAGCCACTGCTTTATCAAAAGTCAATTTGGCTGGTGAACTTCTTGCCACTGAAAAGAGCAGTTTGTAATATAGTTGTCGAAAATCCAAAAGAATTATCGCTCCATACATCCTCAATTTCTGACAACATTGATCCCAATATTATTTTTTGTGTTTGCAGAAATGTATTTTGACAGAGGCAATTTTTACGACTTCACTTCCCTAGGTAAGCGCATACAGTTTGTCTTGAAAGCACTATAATCTAGTTTAGTGCATCATAAACA
>JAOWBI010000105.1:3387647-3398289 GCA_028566235.1 Salvia elegans | reverse complement strand
CCACTCTTGTTTGACGCACATTTAACGTTGTTCGTTTCGATTTATATATTTCGTTTGATTCTAATACATAATTTAGTTTCACAAAATTCATAAAAAAAAAAAAAATCAAAGCTCGATTTGCTCGTTTAATAATTTATTTGAAATTATAGAGAAAAAGAGTAAATCGAACTTTGATTTTTGTGAATTTTATAAAATTAAAAACTTCTATAACATTTTTTAATGTATTAGAATCAAACTAATGTATAAATAGAAACGAACAACGTTAAACTTGCGTCAAACGATAGTGGTGCTCACATAAGAAGCTCAAATAAGGTATGTAACATATTATTCCTCTTAGTACTACTACTTTAAAATACTAGTAATGCATTTACGTGTGTTTGGTGTACGGAGACAATTTAGTATTTAATTTTTTTAGACAAATAAATTTAAATTTTAAAGGCAGCATCACGGATGAATCGAAACTAAGATGATCTATTTGATAATAGAGGGGAAGGAAGAGTGTTTTTTATTATAAAATTAAAATAAAGACAATTCAAATCTTTGTCAATTTGTGTACCATAAAAATTATCCACGCATCGGTTCCAAGTATGTATAATTACGTATATCTAATAAGGGAAATTACATAAATAAATTTAGTGGATCTATCATCTATATTGGTGATGAATAAAGAATATATAAGGTGTAGGTTGAAACGAAGATGTATATACAAAATAGTGATAGCTAGCAAATGATTTATTGATAGAAAATGATTTATTGGTTGTGAGTAGCCTTATGGTACTTATTCTTCATCCAGTGTAGACCGGCCTTAACCTTGTTGATGCCGGAGGAAGCCACGGCCTTCGTCTTGTCAAGCTTGGAAGATGTTGAGCTGCCGGAGTGGGAGAAGGTGGTGTAGGTGGACACAGGCTGTGATTGAGTATCCCATTGATCGCCCCATGACGAATTACTACTCGACGCCATTTCACTGAGATTGATCACAGAATGGAAGTAATTACTCCTCCATATATATATATATATATATAAGAAGGCGAATGATAATTTCCACGAAGAAGAATAAGCTTCTATGACGGCGCAATTGACCCATCCCAAATTCTATCAAATGTAAATTCCTTGCTACTTTCCCTTTCCTTTTTTGACCACGAAAAATCTAATTTTTTTTTATCATCTAGAACTAGAATTTTGTTAAAGTATTTTGGTAATAGTACAATGAGTAATGGATAAAAATGCAAATTGTCTTTAAAGTCATGAACTTTCATAAAATTTGATTTTTTTCCGTAAACTTTAAATATTGCATGGAAAATCATGAATTTTAGCGTGTTGTGCAAATTTTTCATCCAACCCATTCCGATAGTTTTCCGGCTAAACTTATCCTATGTGGCAGCCGGAACGCAAAACGACGTCGTTTTTTGAAAAAAAAATAAAAAATTTGGAGATGAGAGGTAAATAGAGAGAAGGGACAATCGGCGGAGAGAATTGGGGATGTGAATTGGAAGGGGGAGATGAATTGGGGCAGTCGGCGGTCGATGGTGATGATAGGGGCGGAGCAAGCGAGAGGAAGGGACGGAGGGCGACGGAGGCCCATAGCGGCGGCGGCGGCGGCGGCGCGAAGAGGCCGAGAGTGGGAGATATAGAAGAGTGGGAGAGATAGAGAAAGAAGAGGGAGAAATGAGGGAAAGAAAGAGACGAAGGGGAGGAGCAGGTGGTGTGACGGAGCGAGGAAGGAGGAGATTTTAAAAAAAAAAAAATTAAGGTTAGGCTAGATGAAATGGAAGAAGAGTGACTAGAATAATAATAAACATACTCAGTATCCAAATCATCTTCTATGTTAGCATAAATGCAAACATCATCACACTGCTTAGCTGGAATACCTGACTCGGGAAATTGGCACACTAAGGTAAAGTTCGTAATTTTTTATATAACATTTAAAGTTCATGGAAAAAAGTAAGTTTTTATAAAAGTTTATTACTTTAAATGCAATTTGTCCTAGATAAAAATATGTGTATACATGTCGTCAGGTGTGATGTGTCAGTACTTTAAAAAAATATGGGTTGATGAAAGCCTTTAAATTGTCAATTAGTAATAAAAATAGGATGGAATTTAATAAGTTCTATTATTTGACCATTAGAAAAACAAATTAGTCGAGAATTAATGTTGATTGACCAAACTAACAATCTCTTTTCAGTTTCACATTACATCAATCAATTAGGTTTCCTACTTATACTCATTTTCCAGACCAATAAAATACATATTTTTGTTGATATTGGCCTATAACCTAACAGGCTAACACAATATTCTTCTTACGTGTTAAATTTTGTATTTGGGTTACAACATCTATTACCTTTTCCGAAATGACACTCCATTTTTTTATGCCAAGTATGTTGTCCAGAAGATTTATTCTTTTTCCCACAAATTTTGATCATCTCACGAAAATAATTGCTCCCTCGATCCCAATTATATAATTAATTGATTAGAGTTTATTACTAGTATAAAAAATGTCATAAAAAGAAGTACTGATAAACTCCCTAATATATTCATATTTATTTTAATCATTAAATAATGCTAAATAGATCCATTAATAAAAGAATTGAAGTGAATAAGTTAAAAATTTATCTTTTATTGGACCGGAGAGAATTTATCTTTTATTCCCGGAGAGAATATGAGTAACACAAATTTATATCATTATATGCCAAATGCCATGTAATGCACATAAACACACCCACAAAGCAATTTTAGTAAAAACATATACTCCATACAATAAAATGATGACATTGGAAGTACAAGTTAAAAGTCCTAATATTCAAATACAACCTGAGATTAAAATACAATAGAACATACGGCCGTCGACGACATGACTTATGCTAACATTGAAAAAGTCGCAGCATAATTAAGTTTGGTTAGCTAACAATTTCACGCAGCTGACTTTTCTTCCATTTTTAATTTGTCTACTTATTTTTAAAATTTTTTTTTTTTAAAACTTTATTTCTAAAATTTTATTTTTTTAAAAAAACAAATAGTACTGTGCCACATACTTATTTAACCAATCATAACCGTTAATTTTATCGAGAATTACAATGCCACTTATAACTAAAATACCAATATTAAATTGAAATCTAGACTATTATTATTATTATTAAAAATTATTAAAAAATGGTGACAATTATAATTAAATAAAAAAAGTGAAGAAAAGTCGAAATAGAAACTATCTAAACAACGTGTGGCAGAACTTGCTCAGAAATGGAGAGTGCTTCAATAATTCTTTTTAAAGTCCACATTTTAATACGACTAAGCTTCAGTTCTTCCTCTCTCTCTCAATTCTAACTTATAAAACTAACTTTGCTTTTTGCTACAATGCTGTAAGGTTTACCGAAAATGAAACTCATCGCCGTGATTTTTCTGTTTTCCCTAATTTCCATCGATCTGAATCCAGTTTCCGCTAATTTCTTCCCAAACATATCATCAATTCCGGCTTCCATTATTCCAAACGCTTCAATCTGGGATGCATTCGGCGCCCTCCACGGCTGCCGGAAAGGCGTGAAATCTCAAGGCCTAGCTAGCCTCAAAAAGTATTTCCAGCTATTCGGCTACCTCAACACCTCCTACGACGATTTCTCCGACGACTTCGACGAATTCCTCGAATCCGCCGTCAAAAACTACCAATTAAACTTCAACCTCAACCAAACCGGCGAGCTCGACGCGCCGACGCTCAAGCACATCGTGCTCCCGCGCTGCGGAAACGCTGACATAGTCAACGGCACCTCCACCATGCGTTCAGGCAAATCGTCGAACACCTACAGCGCGAACTCCACTATCCACACGGTAGCGCACTACTCCTTCTTCCCCAATCGCCCACGCTGGCCGCCGGGGAAGAGCCAGCTCACCTACGCGTTCGCGCCGGAGAACCAGCTCTCCGACGTGGTGAAAGGCATCTTCGTGAAGGCGTTCGAGCGGTGGTCGGAGGTGACGCCGCTGACGTTCGTGGAGACGACGACGTTCAACCGAGCGGATTTGAGGATCGGATTCTTCAGCGGCGACCACGGCGACGGGGAGCCGTTCGATGGCGTGCTGGGGACGCTGGCGCACGCGTTCTCGCCGCCGGTGGGGCGGCTGCACTTCGACGGGGAGGAGAATTGGGTGACGGACGGTAATTTTATCAACGGATCGCCGATGTCGGCGGTGGATCTGGAGTCGGTAGCGGTTCATGAAATCGGGCATTTACTCGGGTTGGGTCATAGTTCGGTTGAGGAAGCGATTATGTACCCGACTATTTCGTCGGGTACCAGGAAAGTGGAGCTTGCAAATGACGATATTATGGGTATCCAAGAGCTATACGGGTCTAACCCTAATTATAACGGGTCGGGTTCCACCTTAAGCCCTTTCAATCCCTGGGATGAGAGTGATACCAGCGGGGCTCCAACTCATGGATTCCTATTGCTCATTGGATTATTATCACTCTTGATATTCTTTGTTTAGATATTTTTGGATTTTTTTTCTTTTATTATTTATTGTATCATATACTCCCTGTATTAGCCGTAAATATTTCAGATTCTCATTATACGTTATTGTTATATCATTAGAATTTAGACACCTGAGTTCTAGTTTACCTTTTGATTTTTTATTTTCGTTTGTACTTTTCACATGTACAGATATTATGACCGTTTATTGCTAGGTTAAAAAAATTAAGTTTTAGCTTAAGTTACTTGTAGAAGACAAAGATCTTTGTTGTGTGGTTCAAGATTTGTAATTAGTACTATAACTTAATGTTGCGGGTTTCTCTTCATCGTGTAATATAATTTATGAATTAGAGAAGAAGAAGAAGAAGAATAGGACCAAATCAACCAATAGGAAATAATAATAAGTACGGAGTATTGTTTAGCTTAGGGATCGACCTTTTCAATGCAAAATAGAGTAGTAAATACGACTGACCTCAAGTCAATCACCAGCATAAGAGCATCCACAATAGTGGACGAGCCGGTGGACAAGTGACCGGCGAGCGGTCGACGGACGACCTTTCGTCCGTCGCGCTGTCCGTCGGCTCATCCACTATTATGGACAACCGAAGGACGAGCGAATTTTTCATTTATTTTTAAATTATGTATTTTTTATTTATATAAAATGTTTGCATTTCTCCGTATTCGTAACGAAAATGTTTGTGGTTCAGCCCATGTACAGTCCTCTAAATTTTATGTAAGGAGTAGTAATACTACTACATGGGGGCTTAGTCAGCGCCATTTAGATACAGTATAAGATTGCTTAAATATGTAAAAACAGGCACCGACTCTTACAGCTTCCATAATAGGAAGGACATCCCTACGGACTAGCACTAGAACATTCCAAAAAACATCTTCTGCTATATCACTAGGACATCTCACCCCACTGCCACATCACTAATACATCACACTGCAGAATAGTGGACAAGCACTAGGACATCCCAACAAACAAATTCACATTTTAATACGGAATTAAAATTTTATATACGGAAATATAAATACGGAATTAAAATTTCGAAACGAATACGGAGAAATGCAAACATTTTATATAAATAAAAAATACATAATTTAAAAATAAATGAAAAATTCGCTCGTCCTTCGGTTGTCCATAATAGTGGATGAGCCGACGGACAGCGCGACGGACGAAAGGTCGTCCGTCGACCGCTCGCCGGTCACTTGTCCACCGGCTCGTCCACTATTGTGGATGCTCTTATGCTGGTGATTGACTTGAGGTCAGTCGTATTTACTACTCTATTTTGCATTGAAAAGGTCGATCCCTAAGCTAAACAATACTCCGTACTTATTATTATTTCCTATTGGTTGATTTGGTCCTATTCTTCTTCTTCTTCTTCTCTAATTCATAAATTATATTACACGATGAAGAGAAACCCGCAACATTAAGTTATAGTACTAATTACAAATCTTGAACCACACAACAAAGATCTTTGTCTTCTACAAGTAACTTAAGCTAAAACTTAATTTTTTTAACCTAGCAATAAACGGTCATAATATCTGTACATGTGAAAAGTACAAACGAAAATAAAAAATCAAAAGGTAAACTAGAACTCAGGTGTCTAAATTCTAATGATATAACAATAACGTATAATGAGAATCTGAAATATTTACGGCTAATACAGGGAGTATATGATACAATAAATAATAAAAGAAAAAAAATCCAAAAATATCTAAACAAAGAATATCAAGAGTGATAATAATCCAATGAGCAATAGGAATCCATGAGTTGGAGCCCCGCTGGTATCACTCTCATCCCAGGGATTGAAAGGGCTTAAGGTGGAACCCGACCCGTTATAATTAGGGTTAGACCCGTATAGCTCTTGGATACCCATAATATCGTCATTTGCAAGCTCCACTTTCCTGGTACCCGACGAAATAGTCGGGTACATAATCGCTTCCTCAACCGAACTATGACCCAACCCGAGTAAATGCCCGATTTCATGAACCGCTACCGACTCCAGATCCACCGCCGACATCGGCGATCCGTTGATAAAATTACCGTCCGTCACCCAATTCTCCTCCCCGTCGAAGTGCAGCCGCCCCACCGGCGGCGAGAACGCGTGCGCCAGCGTCCCCAGCACGCCATCGAACGGCTCCCCGTCGCCGTGGTCGCCGCTGAAGAATCCGATCCTCAAATCCGCTCGGTTGAACGTCGTCGTCTCCACGAACGTCAGCGGCGTCACCTCCGACCACCGCTCGAACGCCTTCACGAAGATGCCTTTCACCACGTCGGAGAGCTGGTTCTCCGGCGCGAACGCGTAGGTGAGCTGGCTCTTCCCCGGCGGCCAGCGTGGGCGATTGGGGAAGAAGGAGTAGTGCGCTACCGTGTGGATAGTGGAGTTCGCGCTGTAGGTGTTCGACGATTTGCCTGAACGCATGGTGGAGGTGCCGTTGACTATGTCAGCGTTTCCGCAGCGCGGGAGCACGATGTGCTTGAGCGTCGGCGCGTCGAGCTCGCCGGTTTGGTTGAGGTTGAAGTTTAATTGGTAGTTTTTGACGGCGGATTCGAGGAATTCGTCGAAGTCGTCGGAGAAATCGTCGTAGGAGGTGTTGAGGTAGCCGAATAGCTGGAAATACTTTTTGAGGCTAGCTAGGCCTTGAGATTTCACGCCTTTCCGGCAGCCGTGGAGGGCGCCGAATGCATCCCAGATTGAAGCGTTTGGAATAATGGAAGCCGGAATTGATGATATGTTTGGGAAGAAATTAGCGGAAACTGGATTCAGATCGATGGAAATTAGGGAAAACAGAAAAATCACGGCGATGAGTTTCATTTTCGGTAAACCTTACAGCATTGTAGCAAAAAGCAAAGTTAGTTTTATAAGTTAGAATTGAGAGAGAGAGGAAGAACTGAAGCTTAGTCGTATTAAAATGTGGACTTTAAAAAGAATTATTGAAGCACTCTCCATTTCTGAGCAAGTTCTGCCACACGTTGTTTAGATAGTTTCTATTTCGACTTTTCTTCACTTTTTTTATTTAATTATAATTGTCACCATTTTTTAATAATTTTTAATAATAATAATAATAGTCTAGATTTCAATTTAATATTGGTATTTTAGTTATAAGTGGCATTGTAATTCTCGATAAAATTAACGGTTATGATTGGTTAAATAAGTATGTGGCACAGTACTATTTGTTTTTTTAAAAAAATAAAATTTTAGAAATAAAGTTTTAAAAAAAAAAAATTTTAAAAATAAGTAGACAAATTAAAAATGGAAGAAAAGTCAGCTGCGTGAAATTGTTAGCTAACCAAACTTAATTATGCTGCGACTTTTTCAATGTTAGCATAAGTCATGTCGTCGACGGCCGTATGTTCTATTGTATTTTAATCTCAGGTTGTATTTGAATATTAGGACTTTTAACTTGTACTTCCAATGTCATCATTTTATTGTATGGAGTATATGTTTTTACTAAAATTGCTTTGTGGGTGTGTTTATGTGCATTACATGGCATTTGGCATATAATGATATAAATTTGTGTTACTCATATTCTCTCCGGGAATAAAAGATAAATTCTCTCCGGTCCAATAAAAGATAAATTTTTAACTTATTCACTTCAATTCTTTTATTAATGGATCTATTTAGCATTATTTAATGATTAAAATAAATATGAATATATTAGGGAGTTTATCAGTACTTCTTTTTATGACATTTTTTATACTAGTAATAAACTCTAATCAATTAATTATATAATTGGGATCGAGGGAGCAATTATTTTCGTGAGATGATCAAAATTTGTGGGAAAAAGAATAAATCTTCTGGACAACATACTTGGCATAAAAAAATGGAGTGTCATTTCGGAAAAGGTAATAGATGTTGTAACCCAAATACAAAATTTAACACGTAAGAAGAATATTGTGTTAGCCTGTTAGGTTATAGGCCAATATCAACAAAAATATGTATTTTATTGGTCTGGAAAATGAGTATAAGTAGGAAACCTAATTGATTGATGTAATGTGAAACTGAAAAGAGATTGTTAGTTTGGTCAATCAACATTAATTCTCGACTAATTTGTTTTTCTAATGGTCAAATAATAGAACTTATTAAATTCCATCCTATTTTTATTACTAATTGACAATTTAAAGGCTTTCATCAACCCATATTTTTTTAAAGTACTGACACATCACACCTGACGACATGTATACACATATTTTTATCTAGGACAAATTGCATTTAAAGTAATAAACTTTTATAAAAACTTACTTTTTTCCATGAACTTTAAATGTTATATAAAAAATTACGAACTTTACCTTAGTGTGCCAATTTCCCGAGTCAGGTATTCCAGCTAAGCAGTGTGATGATGTTTGCATTTATGCTAACATAGAAGATGATTTGGATACTGAGTATGTTTATTATTATTCTAGTCACTCTTCTTCCATTTCATCTAGCCTAACCTTAATTTTTTTTTTTTTAAAATCTCCTCCTTCCTCGCTCCGTCACACCACCTGCTCCTCCCCTTCGTCTCTTTCTTTCCCTCATTTCTCCCTCTTCTTTCTCTATCTCTCCCACTCTTCTATATCTCCCACTCTCGGCCTCTTCGCGCCGCCGCCGCCGCCGCCGCTATGGGCCTCCGTCGCCCTCCGTCCCTTCCTCTCGCTTGCTCCGCCCCTATCATCACCATCGACCGCCGACTGCCCCAATTCATCTCCCCCTTCCAATTCACATCCCCAATTCTCTCCGCCGATTGTCCCTTCTCTCTATTTACCTCTCATCTCCAAATTTTTTATTTTTTTTTCAAAAAACGACGTCGTTTTGCGTTCCGGCTGCCACATAGGATAAGTTTAGCCGGAAAACTATCGGAATGGGTTGGATGAAAAATTTGCACAACACGCTAAAATTCATGATTTTCCATGCAATATTTAAAGTTTACGGAAAAAAATCAAATTTTATGAAAGTTCATGACTTTAAAGACAATTTGCATTTTTATCCATTACTCATTGTACTATTACCAAAATACTTTAACAAAATTCTAGTTCTAGATGATAAAAAAAAATTAGATTTTTCGTGGTCAAAAAAGGAAAGGGAAAGTAGCAAGGAATTTACATTTGATAGAATTTGGGATGGGTCAATTGCGCCGTCATAGAAGCTTATTCTTCTTCGTGGAAATTATCATTCGCCTTCTTATATATATATATATATATATGGAGGAGTAATTACTTCCATTCTGTGATCAATCTCAGTGAAATGGCGTCGAGTAGTAATTCGTCATGGGGCGATCAATGGGATACTCAATCACAGCCTGTGTCCACCTACACCACCTTCTCCCACTCCGGCAGCTCAACATCTTCCAAGCTTGACAAGACGAAGGCCGTGGCTTCCTCCGGCATCAACAAGGTTAAGGCCGGTCTACACTGGATGAAGAATAAGTACCATAAGGCTACTCACAACCAATAAATCATTTTCTATCAATAAATCATTTGCTAGCTATCACTATTTTGTATATACATCTTCGTTTCAACCTACACCTTATATATTCTTTATTCATCACCAATATAGATGATAGATCCACTAAATTTATTTATGTAATTTCCCTTATTAGATATACGTAATTATACATACTTGGAACCGATGCGTGGATAATTTTTATGGTACACAAATTGACAAAGATTTGAATTGTCTTTATTTTAATTTTATAATAAAAAACACTCTTCCTTCCCCTCTATTATCAAATAGATCATCTTAGTTTCGATTCATCCGTGATGCTGCCTTTAAAATTTAAATTTATTTGTCTAAAAAAATTAAATACTAAATTGTCTCCGTACACCAAACACACGTAAATGCATTACTAGTATTTTAAAGTAGTAGTACTAAGAGGAATAATATGTTACATACCTTATTTGAGCTTCTTATGTGAGCACCACTATCGTTTGACGCAAGTTTAACGTTGTTCGTTTCTATTTATACATTAGTTTGATTCTAATACATTAAAAAATGTTATAGAAGTTTTTAATTTTATAAAATTCACAAAAATCAAAGTTCGATTTACTCTTTTTCTCTATAATTTCAAATAAATTATTAAACGAGCAAATCGAGCTTTGATTTTTTTTTTTTTTATGAATTTTGTGAAACTAAATTATGTATTAGAATCAAACGAAATATATAAATCGAAACGAACAACGTTAAATGTGCGTCAAACAAGAGTGG
>JAOWBI010000105.1:2513003-2523579 GCA_028566235.1 Salvia elegans | reverse complement strand
CTTCTCTATAGGACTTCTCTATAGGAGAGAGTAATGTTCGTTGAGGCTCAAGCAGGTTGGAAGAGTGTGTTAAAGACATGTCACCAATTCTATCGCCTTCAGACCAAGCGATGGAATAGAATGCCCGAGGATTATGATCCCAATAGTCCTGCTTCTAATGAGTTGATGTTCAGCATTCATATGGGGAACGATAGTCTCTGTACATATGATGCAACCGATATTGGTGCAGAATTGGATAAATCGGAGCAAGCCTTAAGCTCTGGAGAAGCCGGAGATGATCACAAAAGAAAGGAGTCTCAGTGTATGGAGCACTTGAAGGGTAATAATCAAGAAGGTAGAGTGAGTTTGGGTAGGTTTGACCAAATATCGCCAACTACTAAAGGAGTAAAACCGAACAAAAAAAGTCAGACATGGGGAAAACCATGAGCATGGATGTGAAACATGGAGAGAAGAGAATGATTGGTGAAGTTCGAGAGGGTCTCGTAAATAACCAAGTTGACAACAGTACGGGAGGATCGAGGGATGCTAGTTCCAAACACAATCCAGAAGGAATGGTTGCTTTGCCAAAGTGAGTGTCGTTCTATCTCGTAATCAACTAAATAAATTCACACGAACTTAGTAGTTAGTATTCTTGCAATTATGTCGTTTCTCATTGCTAGACAAAAACAATGCTGTCCTTTCAGGCATCCATTGAGTTCAAGTATCATTGGTGTACTCAAAGGCTAAAGAACATTCCTCTCTTGTGTTCCAGAAAGAAGAAATTGTCATGGAAATCGTGCCATTGCTTTGAGTGGCCTAGCTGCTGCAGTAAATTTCCAGGTTGCTCATGCAAATGTATTCGCTGGCCTGGTTGCTCATGCAAATGTATTCGCTGGCCTGGTTGCTCCCTTAAATGGTTCACCTGCTGTGGCTGCTTGTGTGAGAGGCAAAGCAGTCCATTGAAGTATCCAAGATGGGCAGGCAGCTGCTTTAGATGCCTTTATTGGCCTTGCCTCAAGTGGCAATGTTGAAATTGTACTTCAGCTGTCGTGATTCCAATAAACGTATACTGATTATCCACACAGTAAAAATGTATGTGTGATATTATAGCATTTTATAGCTTAGGTGCCAACAATTTAATTCTCAACTTAGATGTAATCTTGATTTTGACCAAGTTAGAACAATTTTTCAATGCTTAACAGGCCGGAAAATGGGAGGATAACCACTTCCGAGAAAATAAGGTCAGAGAACCAGCCTCTCGATCGTGACAGTATGCTGCCAAGCTCTGTGAAGGCAACAAACCAAAAGGCACGCTCTTCCTCTTCGAGCTCTAGTTCATGTTGTTCTTGCTCGTGTTGTTGTTGATGATGTGTTGCCTTTAATTGGCCTTCCTCTTTTATCGCGCCTTTGTTGTTACTTTATAGCTTCTCGGACAGAACTAGATGTGCATTTAGTTGATAAATCTGATCTAGACACCTTTATTTTTCCTAGAACCTTGAAATAGATGTCGCTGCTTTTGGCTTATAAAAAACTCAATTTCCATTAGTTAGATGTAATCAGTTGCACTAGCTCTGCTGTCGTTGCTCGCTTAGGAGTTGATTCGTCACGCAATGCTCTCTAATTTAGTACTCCCTCCTCCCAAGGAAGATGACCTCTTCCTTGGGCGACACAGGATTTTATACAGTTTTATTTTGTGTGTTTCCATTTTAAGTAATAAGTCGTCTTGATTGGAACAAACCAAAAAGGAAAGTGGATAGGGGATAGTACAAGGTCCACTTTATTCCCCAGTGAAGTTTATATTTAGTACTTTCAGATATTTGTTTCTGCTGCTTTTCCAATTTGTTACAACCACTAATAAATGCGGCCATATCCCAACTCAGAAAAGCTGCAGGAATTTGAGGTCTGTTTAACGTTTTATAGAATGCTGACTAATATTCAGGTTCAAAATATTTTCACATAATTTGAAAATCTTAGAAAATTCCAGACTTTAATGCATTGGGGCTACTGCCTTCAGTTACAACTCGGATACCATATGAACTCCGACGAATATTTTTCCACCTTCCTTAATATCCCTCTGCAATCCTATGAAATACTATAGCATTATTCAAAAGGAATTTTCCATTTATTTGTACAAATGAAGATTCTGTGAAGAATCCACCAAATATATTTACAAGATTGCTCCTCTCCAAATATGAATATGAATATTAATATTAATCATAAAATGTTTTGTCCATAGATTTCTTGGCCCTCTGTATCTAATGTACTGAAGCAAAACGATGCCGTTTTGGGGATTCACTCTCAGCCGTTATGCTGCAGACAGTTATTACTACACGTGTACCACATTTCCTGTCGTGCCACGTGGGCGAACAAAAAGGGAGCTTGAAAACCCCTGTTGGATTCTAAAAATTGCGCGCCCATTGAGCCAGTAGGACCCACCCTAGTACCCAGAGTTTCTTCCTGGGACCCACTTCCTTCCTCGCTTTAAAGATTTTTGGGAAAAAAGATTGTTTGGGAAAAAATAGTAAGCTTGGAAGCAGTAATAGTAATACCGATCTGCAGAAGTAAGAGACGCAGCAGATATGGTTTTGCTAACTCCGAGGTTTCTTTCTTTCGTTTTCTGCAAATTCTGCTGTCGAATGTTGAAAAGGAAAAATGGATTCTTTGTCATTTCAGTTCTGTGTTCTTTGCAGATGCTAAAGCGACTTTGTTTTCAGTGTTTTTGAAACCCTGTGTTGCTTATTTGTCTCTCCTTTTGTTACTTTCTAATGTGTTCTGATTTTCAAGATTTAGTTTTTGAATTTGTGCTGAATTCTATGGTGGTGCTTTTTTGTTTATTGAAGATTGAGAGGAATGGCGGCGGTGGCTGAGATGGGAATGAAGGTTTCTCTGCTTTCTGCTGCAGTTGTTGATCTGCTTTTTCTGTGCATTCTGTCGTTAGTTTCTGCACAATCCTCTGATGAAAGAATGGCACTTCTTGGATTGAAGAGATCCTTTACTGATCCTCACGGGATTCTCGACAGCTGGAATTCCTGTAGTAGCTCCGACCACTGCTCTTGGTTCGGAGTTTCCTGCAGTTCCGATTTCAGAGTTACTAGGCTGGAAATCAGAGGTAATATCTATAGCTCTCATCCTTGCTCTATCGAGTCGGAATCGGCGATGCATGGTTTTAGAATCACGAGAAACTGCTCGGGTTGGTCTGTGGCTAGTGGAACTCTAGGGGGAAGATTATCGGCTGTTATAGGACAGTTGACGAAACTTAGGGTTCTATCGCTTCGTTATAATGGAATTGGTGGTGAGATTCCTTCTGAGATATGGGGATTGACAAATCTTCAAGTGCTTGATCTTGAAGGGAATGACTTTCTTGGTCGTTTCTCGGATTTTGAATTCTTCGGTTTGAGGGATTTAAGGGTTCTTAATCTTGCGTATAACAGGGTTTTTGGGAGGTTTCCACCTTCTCTGTCGGAATGTAGGGGCTTACGGATTTTGAATTTAGCGGGAAATGGAATCATGGGCGTCATCCCTGATTTTCTCACGGGGTTTGGGAAGTTGAGAGTTATAAATTTTTCGTTTAACCGGTTGGTTGGCTACATTCCAAGTACACTTGGATACGATTGTGTGAATCTCGAGCATTTGGATCTGTCGCATAACTTCCTAAAAGGGGAAATTCCGCATGCTTTAGAGAAGTGCGGCCGTTTGAGGACAATTGTGCTATCTTCAAACGCACTACGTGGCGCTATCCCTAATGAGCTTGGGAAACTTCAAAATCTTGAAGTTTTAAATGTGGCAAGAAATGGATTAAGTGGGCCTCTCCCTGCGAATCTAGGGAATTGTACTCGTTTGTCGTTTCTTGTCCTCACGGGTCACTTCAATGCTCTTCGCGTGAAGAGTCATCCATGTGGCAGAGTGCCTTATAGATCTTCCGATGCAGCTTTGGGTCATGATAATGATAATAACTCCTTCAAAGGTACCATTCCTGAAGATATAACAACACTTCCAAAACTCGAGATTTTGTGGGCTCCTGGCGCAGGCTTTGAAGGCCACTTTCCGAGAAATTGGGGCCGTTGTAAGAGCATGATGGCGGTAAACCTAGCTCGGAACCAGTTTACAGGTGATATTCTTGGACTATCTACAAAATGCACTAATCTTCAATACCTCAACTTGAGCTCTAACAGGCTGACTGGGAGATTGGATGAAGATCTTCAGTCATCGTGTATAACGAAGCTCGATTTGAGTGGGAATCTGTTATCCGGTCCAATCCCGAGTTTGAACTGCCATCATCGGATCTCCATCTACGATTCATATGTTCCTTACTCGTCCTTCTCGGCTCTTGAGGTCCCGGTTACAGACAATGATCTTCGCCACGAGACACAAAAAGAATTACTGAAACAGATTCAAGCGCCTCCTCCTAAAGAGGCAGGACTCAGTTTAAAGGGCAATGATCATCGACTACGTAACTTTATCGTGGTATCTGGTTTTGTTGCAGTGGCTATGATTTTGATAGCTCTGATCTGTTGCAGCAGAAGGAAGAAACCGGTGACAACGACGGCGATTGAGATTCCAGCCTCGACTGAGCCAGAGAAAGTCATCCTCTTCAGTGACGTAGGCGTGGATCTGACCTTTGACGACATAGTCGAGGCAACGGATAATTTCAACATAAGAAAATGCATTGGAAGCGGTGGTTTTGGCAAGACCTACCGGGCACAAATAGCTTCGGGGAGAAATGTGGCGGTGAAGAGGCTGACTGCAGAGAGGCACCAAGGCGCAGGGCAGTTCCACGCCGAGGTGAGCACGTTAAGCCAAATTAGGCACCCGAATCTCATCACGCTCTTGGGCTATTACGCGTGTGGACCGGAGATGATGTTGATATATAACTATCTGCCCGGAGGGAATCTCGACCAGTTCATCAGGGATCGCATGAGGAGAGCCTTCGACTACGCGATGCTGCACAAGATCGCACTCCACATCGCCTCTGCACTCTGGTACCTGCACGACCAGTGCATCCCGCGCATCCTGCACCGAGATATCAAGCCTAGCAACATCCTGTTGGATGCCAACTGCAACGCGTATCTGGCGGACTTTGGACTCAGCAAGATACTCGAGGGCGCGGAGAGCCATGCCATGACGCGCGTGGCTGGGACCTATGGGTACATATCCCCGGAGTACGCGCTGACAGGGGTGGTCTCGGACAGGGCGGACGTGTTCAGCTATGGCGTGGTGCTTCTGGAGCTCATGTCGGAGAAGCGGGTGCTCGACCCCTCGTTCTACTTGCACCAAAATGGATTCAACATCGTGTCGTGGGCATGTATGCTGCTCGAGCAGGGTCAGGTGAAGGAGGTGTTTGCGGACGGCCTGTGGGACGCAGGACCACAAGACAAACTGGTGAAATTGCTGCACGTGGCCGTGATGTGCACCGTCGAGTCTGTTACGGAGCGGCCTGCAATTAGGCAGGTGGTGCACCAGTTGCAGCAGATTGAGCCTTGTAGTGATTGAGAAGTGCAATAAGGCAAGAAGCGCCACTCCATATTTTACCTGTGTTGGAGTGAGCCATTTCTAATTTAGATGAAAAATGATTAACTGTGGATAATAATTTGATGCCATTTCTAATTTATTTTACCTGCGTTTTGCATTGTTTTTAGGAATATACTATCATTTTCCTTTTGGGGGAATATATTCTAGCATGACGAATGGAAACTCTAGATAATATCTACTCCAGAAGCACTATATTTTAGAATGTACTATCAACCATTATACAATACTTGCCTCATAATAGTATCTTTTAGAATGTCTCAAGCATTACACTATACTCCAATTCATGTCTCATTGATGTATTTTTATATTTTAAAAGATTCAGATATAGATATGTGACCTAGTAAGTATATTATCCACAACGAATTAAAGACAAATAACATGATTTTTGCCACCAAATTTTAAGTGCATTGGAAATACCAAGATTTGAGATTTTAAAAACAAATAACCATTTTATCTTTATTAATGTAATAATATACGTTCAATATATTTATTATATTCATTTGAGTACATATTATAGAACTATTTGACATATAACGTCAAATAAATGAACATATAAGATAATTTTGGAACTGGATCATATGCTGAAATGCACAAAAAATTTGATTACACACACTTGTAGTATGACAAAAAAAAATATTCAATGTATTGTGTAATGGGAAATGCAAGAATGAATATTAAATAAGATTATTAATTCCTAAAATCACAAAATTTGGCGGATTATGTAATTTCCGTAAGTATACACTTAGTCGCAAGTATCATGAACTTGATCTTATGGTAAATTTCTCACCAATTTAGAAAAAATTGAATTTAAAAAAAATTCACTACAAGATCTAAATTCATGATTTGAGACATCAATCGAAAAATGAAAATCAAAAGTTCATCCCAAAGAGCTGAATAAAATTTCCTATCAAGAAGTCAACAACAATAGACTGTCACGGATATAATATTATCCCAAATCATAAAAAAGTTAATAGCCATTTAAGCCTGAATTAAAATTCCCATCAACATGTGGCATTAGACTATCCGAACGTAAAACTTGAAACAAGTGACCCTGCAAAAAAATTCTGCATAATTTCTTGTATGATACCCAATGGAAACAATTGTTCCACATAATCATAAATGAAATCCAAGAACTCGTAAAAAGATGGGAAAAAAAAAAATTTTAAAAGCCGCTACTCTATGAATGCTGATAGGAATTCCACATAAACATTACACCAACGAAGAAGCATTAGGGTTTACGACGATGTGCTTGAGCGGGTTTTCTGTGTCGGTGCCACCCGCGTGCACGATGAACTCTGCAGGAGAGTGGAAGCTTCCGTGGCATATGCACATTATTCTAACATCCTCACCCTTACCGTATTTGTACAGGATCCCGTCGACCCTCCTCCCATTAGGCCCGTCTCCCTTTGTGAAGACGCAGGGCATGTCCTCTGCCCCGACTCCCCTGCCCCGGGCTCTTGAGGCGTCGGATCTCTTGGATGGACTCTCCATGTCGGCTTTGCTCGTGGTTTCTCGTGCTTTTGCTGCAGACGAGCCGATGTCATGACTTCCTGCAGCCGATTGGATGCTGCCCGGGCTCAACTTACCACTTGATCCTGCAAACAGAAGTTAGTTATTTACTTACTCAGTTAGTTAGTCAGCTACATGTCAAATTGACAAGACATGATAACTGACATTAAGCAGGTGTTAGTTCTGAATCAAGATTCAACAGGAACATCGAAACGATCATTCTAAGCAATGTTTGCGAACTATAATCTCGACTGGTTCTATGATGCCCGGCACCATCCACTAATCACGCTACCAAAATCACGGCATGGAAATGTCTTCATCAGCTGGTGTGGAAGCAGGCCCACTGCGTTGGTTGGTCGGTGAACAAGCTTATATAGGGAAAATGGGTCATGAGGAAGCAAATGGTGACAGATCCCACAGGTCCTACCATGAATATACAAAGCCCTACTTAGCGGACAACATGTGCAATTGATGGCTGCATTTTCAACTGCAATAGTTCGACCGAGACTTATCATAACGCGCTTACCCTACTTATGTCGTCTAAAAATAAGCAACCCTGCAGCTCTTATCATTCCAAGAGTAGAACCATACATAGCACAGCATGAAACTCCGGCACAACCACATAAGCACAATGCACAGTAAAAACAGTTTTTTCAATCCTACTAATAATGTTACCACAAGACGAGCCACAGTTCACCAGCCAACCTTGTCTTCCAAGCCACATACACACTCCATTCAGGCAAAACTAAATCCTACCCCAGTGTCACTTATGTCTAGATGAGACAAGTAAAGAAAATACCAAAACCATTCATCTCCAAAACTTCACTTAAATCTTCTTCATCTGTTAAGCTACGACCGATTTAATTTTCATACCATCCATGTTTGCTGAGGTAGAATTCTCTATTAGCACTTCAAAATTTTCATGGGCTTATCAGAGTGCAAATAATATACCTCTATTGGGTCGACTTTTGCTGTTTTATTCGAGTTTTACCCGTTCACAGATAGCAATCTGGAAGCCTCCACACCTGGATAATGGTTTGCACCTCTAAACCCAAATACCAATGTTGCCCAACTATTTTAGACCATTCCCACGTTATAACTTTCATGTCCAAAAACTCAAAAATCCACATTATATTGTGTTTATTTTTGCAAAGATACGCTAGCAAATCCAATACAGAGCAAACTAATCATCTTTTCTTCTTGAAGAAAGGATAACCACTGATGCTTTTGACTTAGATATTGACTCAAATCTAGAACAAAAGTTACAAATTTGATGATCATCTTCAAAATTACCAAGATTCAAACTAGTAATTAGCAAGATTCAAACTACATGTCCAAATATATTCAGTTACCTTGTGAATTTTTAGTCTCCAAATCCGAAATGCTAGAAGAGCTGCCCCCTTTTGATTCCACCGACCCCTGCGACCCGCCTCCGTAACTAACCTTTCCTTTCCCCATTGCCGCCGTATCAGCCCCACTCCGGGCAACCGCCGCAGCCCACGAAGAAAGCCCTAATTGCGAAGCCAACGACGATCCCGACCTCTTCAAACCAGTCAAAGACTTCTCCCTGTCCAACCTCGCTCTCAGATTCATCTCAATTTCCTTCTTCTCCTCCAAACTCAAGCTCAAATTCCCACCTCCACTTCCGCCACCGCCTTCTCTCTCACTCCTCAAAGTCCTCTGTTTCTCCGACCTCCTCCGCTTGGCCTCCATTCTCCTCAGAGTCTGCAGCTCCTTCCTCTTCCTCCACTCCTCCTCCGTCTCCACAGGCAGCGAAGCCGTCCTCGCGAGGCCTCTGTACGCCGCCGGAGGCGCCGCCGCCGCGTCATTATCGTCCCTCACCACAGGCAAACAGCTCGCAATCGAGGACGATCGCACCAGCTTCTTTGGACTCTTATCCACACCGAATCTGCCCCCCATTGACAACCCGAGATTCAACTCAATCTCCTCGTCGTCGTCTTCTTCCTCTTCATCTCTGGCGCCGCCGCCGCTGCCGCTGCCGCTGCCCATGAACCTCTGCAACAAATCTCTAGAAAAGCTATTGGACGAAATATCGAGGGTAAGATTCTCCATTTCCAATGCTTTAGCAATGCTTTTTTTGGTGTCGTTTTTATCCCCCATATGTAGCTCAGTTGTAGGCATAGTCGAGCACTCCATTTCCATGATCTAATTTTCTTGACCACAGATGCAAAATTGCGATGTTTGACTGCATATTAACGCCGAGATTTGTTTTTTTTTATTTTTGGCAAGAAATTTCAGCCTGCAAACAGGCAGTAGTAGCCCACTCGGGAAAGATTGAAGCTTTTCATGAAAAGGCAGATGAAGCTGCGAGATTAATACTGAGGAAGTCCGCAATTGATCAATCAATCAATCAACAATGAGCAAAAAAGGAAGGGATCAATCAGGCATGTGGAGAAGTCAATAGAATAGCCCAAAAGAAATCTGAAAAGGGCAAGCTCAGAGAGAGAGGAGTGTAGAGAGAAAAGAAGCGAGAGAGAGGAGGTCGGAAGAGGGGGGGGAAGTGAGAGAATGAGGAAAAAGGGGTACTTGGAAAGGACAGGTGGCGGGTGAAAGGAGAAGGTGACACGTTGGTCTGACTGAATTGGCCCCTTTATTGGTGGTGTCCTCTATCAATGTGTCTGATAGCTAGTGTTGGACGTGGATAGTGCTACGCTGTGCTCGACTCCATAACAACCACTACCAATACAAGGTGCCTACGTAAACTTTAGTGTGCAGGACACTAAACTTTAGTGTGCAGGATACTAAACTTTACGTAAGTACCTTGTATACCTAGATTATTCGCCTATACACAGCTCTCTTGAACCATCACTAGTACAAATGCTTTGTGCACTAGTACAATTTACATAACAATCTTGTATTCTTAGATTATCAGAGAGTCATTATTTATATGCATTTTTTAGTTACGAATTACACGCGAACAAACACTTATGAACTACCCAACTAAGTAGGTAAATGAAGTAACTCTTCAAGTTTATGTGTTCACTCTATATTTCTATATTACAAAAGAACAAATGTTTAAAATCATTCTTCATTTACGAATTACGCAAGAATAATCATTTACTTATAATTTACCAAACTAAGACCTTTAATAGTAATAAGATAGAATGAAAACATAAAGAAATTATCATTTTATTTATATCTTGATTACATTTTCTCTTCATTCTATTTCATCCTATTTCATCCAATTTCAATCAATCATAAAGTAAATGAAACAATTCTTAATATCTATATTCCTAAGTTCTATGAGAACAATTGTGTATATACACTATTTATGGGTTGTGCATTGTATTCCTAAGTAATAGGAGAACAAAGACTTATATGCACTTTATATTTATGTGTTGCACAGGATGACAAGAATAAATATTTACTATAGGTTACTCAATTAAGTATATAAAGTGAAGTGCTTCTTAAAGTTTTATGAGTTGTTGATACTCTATATATTTGCTATCTCTAGTTAGCATTGTTATTTTTCAGTTATGGCAATATCAACTTTACCATATTATGATAATGGCCTAATCTTCAATTCTTGATCCATTTG
>JAOWBI010000105.1:1468745-1479501 GCA_028566235.1 Salvia elegans | reverse complement strand
GTTATAAGGATAACTTAATAACTAAAAAGATACTACTATAAGAGAGAGATAATTAGGTTTTGTTTATTTTGAGTATAAATCAAGAATCCTCGATTATTTGAAATTTCTTTGAATTATTGAGAAAATTTAACCTTCTTTTGAGAAAAGTCACATAAAAAATATTAAAGTTATTTAAATCACAAAATTTTGATCAAATTTTGAGTAGTCTCACAAAGTGTGAAAATGGCGTGGTGTCTTCACGATATACAAAATGATTGTTTAATTATATTAAAAAATATAGAAGGAAAAAAAAGAGATAAAATAAGTGTTCTAATTAAACAATATTCTTTTAAATATCACAGGAGTGTTGTTTTGCACACGAATAAAATAATTGTGAAAAATTAAATTTTTGTATTTTAATACTCCGTATTTTGTTTTTAAACAATGTGAAACTAATCAGAATTAACCAAACTTTGCAAATTAAACAGAGTACTAGTATTAAATTATAATTTTATAGCACTGTCTTTTTCTCCCTGAAAAGGATGGTCTACTATACATCCCTTTAGCATAAGTACAGTGGAGGATTTAGTAAAAGATTTGGGGATTTAGGCTTTTGGATAATGATTATTAATATGACAATCTCATCTCTATCCCTTTAGCATGTGGCCCACAATGATTGGTTTGTGACTCTAATCCTAGTATAAAGACTAATGATCCTATTCATATCCTAGGCTAAGCTTACCATGTGCTGAAATAGTCATACTTGTGTATGTAGTCCTACGTTTCCACCCACAGTTGAAGAACTATTAACACACTGCAATGCGTGTGTAAAAGCCAAATACTAGTATATCTTTGCATATTGGTCATACATATAAAAATATTATTTCAGAGTAAGTTAAATGATCACTTTTAACGCATTTAGTCATTTGAGGAACATCAAAGCTAGTTATGTCAATCGGGTCGGCTTATCAGGTTTCGGGCCAATCCTACTCGGGTTGTGGGTCAATCTGGTGCAGGCTAGTCGGGTTTTGATTTTATCAGACAAGAAATTTTCAGTCCTAATCCTATAAATTTAGCGGACTATTCGGACCAGCCCATGGATTGCGGGCTACACTGACATTCCTAATTGAAGCCAATAAAGAAGTTTAGGCCATCGAGCCGCAAGTGTGATAGCCAGTTGCGGCAGCTTGATCGAGACAGAGAGACGACGGGGCCGAGACGACGGGGCCTCGCCATTTTATATCTTGTTCGATTGTTTTTTAATAAAAAGTCTGGTCAGTGACCTTGCATCTTGGTCTCTTTCCATAATGTTAAATTTACGTCTCACATCCATCACACATCATTTATATGTGACTAATTTAATTATAAACACATCATTTATATGTGACTAATTTAATTATAAACAAAGTACTCCATATTTTAACAAATCGCACGTCACCTTATGATCTATCGACATGTCAATACACTTATACTATGTTTCTATAGTCAAACAAGAATGTTGTCGCATAGAACCGAACTACTTGTGATAAAAAAAAAATATAGAACCAAAAGGGCTAAATTTTGGGAAATGAAAATCTCAAAAATAAATAAAAGGTGAACTAGAAAACAAAACCACATGCTGTGAATTCTTTAAATAAATTGATTAGAATATTAAGTTTTTCTAAATCACATGGTATTTGATTTTGAGTGAATTAAATCATTATCTACCCATGTGATATGAACTTTTTGTTTATATAATTATTGTTAATTCATTGATGGTGATTTGACACTTGATGCGAACGATCAATCTTTAAAGATTCTACCTTCTCAATATACTTCTCAATATACTCCTTCAGTCCATAAAAAATATGCACTTTGAATTAGACACAGATTTTAATATATAAAATTAATAAAATAAGAAAAAGATAAACAGAAAAAGTAATTAAAATATTATTAGCAAAGAATGGGTCACATCTAAATAGAGTGACAAGACTTTTTAAAATTAGAAAGTGCATATTTTATAGGACGGACTAAAAAGAAAAGAGTGTATATTCTTGTAGGACGGAGAGATTATGATTTTTTCATCATTGGATATTGATATGATATTTATTTCATCACTAAATGGAATGACATTAGTCTTTATCTTATTAGAGTGTCCACTATAGTTGGACAAGCCGCCTCCCACCGCTGCCCCCCTTCTCCCACAGCCATGTCCTCGCCGCGGTTCGTTGGCGCCGTGCAATAGGCGCCGCGGTCAGTGCTGCCCCCCTTCGCACACAGCCCCGTCCCCGCCGAGTGCTAGACGTCCCTCGTCCTCACCCCCCTCCCCTGGCTGCCCATGTCCATCACTATAGGGAGCCGCGCCGCCGCCGCCACCGGGGCTCCTCTATAGTGGACACTCTTAGGACTGTGCTAAAAATCGAAGGACGAGAGCACCCACAACACATAAACTCTAATTCTATAATTAGAGTCGAACCCTAGGTCCCTAACACTTCAAAGAAAAGAGAGATTTTTAACCATTAGGCCATCGTCGAGCGAACACGGTGAGACGACCGCCTCCAACGTGACTCCCTGTCATGACATCCAGCCAAGCCCACTTTTATCTTGCTGCATTGCCGATGCCCTGAGTAGCAACTTGAGTGCCTTAATCCCGCGAGTCGCAACGATTAGATGAAATGAAACACATGATATAAATAAGAAAAAATTACACGGGCCCAAATATTGGGCCTTAAAGATGACCCAGTAGACCTTCCTGAACTCGGACTAGACAAGGGCCAGGCCAGTTCGTGTCGTTTTGGGCTGGGCCGGAAGGTAAGCAAAGGATGAAATTTCACACCTCATTAAAAAAATCAAATACAGCTTGAATACTTTTTGCAAATGAGTGAGTTTTTCTGTGTATATACATAGAGAAACACAGACATTTTCACTTAGAATTTACAAAATACTTACAAAAGTGTGGCAGAATTCTTAGACATACCAAACCTATAGAGAAAGATAATCAACGAGGACTTGCTATGGTGGTGCCTTCTTTAAAGATGATACTAGCAACTTTTGGAGGGAGCCATGCTGGGTTGCCATTACTTTGGCCCTCTTGATTGCCGGTGTCGGCGATCCGCTTCCGGTTCCTTCGACATCTATACCGTAGCCCTCCAACTACGTTTCTTCCGACAAAAGTGCCTATTTTCGTGGCTGTGAACAGGCCAAATGCGATTGCCAGAGGCCGCACCGCCCAGTGAAAATCTTCGGCCAGTTCGTACTTCTCCAAAAGGCCAGGACACGTGTCGAACGAGACGCGCTCCACTTCCTCGGGGCTAGCCAAGAAACTAGTGTGTTCGTTGTCTCCGAGGACGAGCCTTCCCGGGAATTTAATCTCCAGGCAGCCGTTTGGAAGAACGCGCGAGATTCTTCCACTCGCCCACGTGCCTCCCCGTTTATGAGGCCACTCGAATTGGGGTGTGGCGATGTCAGCCTTCAGCCTCACGAACTGCCCGACCGAGAATGGCTCCACGACTCTGAGCTCGGAGTAATGTCCCCTCCACAGAGTATCCAGCCCCAAGAAGCCGGCGCCAGCAGTTCCATCGCGGTGAATGTAGTGCAAAATCCCGAGAGATGCGTGCTGGTCGTTTCCTTTTATCAGTTGCACCCAATCCCCCGATGCAAAGCCCAAGGTGACCCTCTCTATGGTTACGGCGTTCAGCTTAAGCTGATTGTGCATGTTAGGGATTTGAACCAGTGCGAATGCATCTCTTCCGCCATCCTTCTCGAGCCCGACCACAACTCCTTCCTTTACAACCAAACTAACGGGCTTGCACGTGCTTATATCCTTCCTCGAACGAACTGTATCACCAATCTCAAGGCGATCTTTCGAGAGGAACCATGTGGTATAGCCACTGCAGTGTGGCTTATTCACATTCAGATTGCTCCCCTGGTTACTCCACGACCCGTCGCTGTAAACAGCCTTTCGTGAGCTGCAAAGTCCAAATGTCTAGTTTGAGAGTATCTTAAAAAACAGAACACTATGTGAAAACATTCATTTAATGGAACCTTTCAAATGCTTGTAGAATGTCTGACATTAGAGGCCGGTTGCGAAAGTCATTCTCGAAACAGCCTTTCAGGACTTCTGCTACTGCAGGAGGGAGGCCACATGGAACGCGGGGCTTTTCTTGGTGTAATACAACAGAATGGTGCATCTCCTCCGGGGATCTCCCGAACCAGGGTGGAGTGCCGGTCAGCATTTCGATAATGCTGCAGGCGAATCCCCACGAATCAGCCTCGTAGGATATTGGACCTCTCACTCCAGGTTCCCATTGTTCGGGTGCCATGTAGTTGAGGCTTCCAAGCCTCACAGCAACTTGAGGATCACGCCAAGGAACCCCGAGAAGCAAGTAAGGGATCCCAAAGTCTCCAAGGACAACATGGTCGCGTTCATCAAGAAGGAAATTGTTCGGCTTAAGGTTCAGAACTAGGAGACCTATTTGGTGCAGTAGTTGAATTTCTTTCGCCAATTCAATACCATACCTGAGGCAATTTATCATAGTTAGTTCGAGATTTCTATCGAAAAGAGAGAATACGCACAATGTTAGTTACCTCAGAACATCGGTTAATGAAAGCTTTCCTCCATTCATCTGCGCCATCCTGTCACCTACTGACCCCTCGTACGATTTCAATGCTATGCAGATCTGTCAAAAAGACAATATCATTATCTAAGGTTTTACACGCAAAAACGATAAATAAATTAACTAATCAACAGTTCAAAAAGAAGATGAACCTTCCCGGATATGATAGAGATCCCGTGCAACCAACAGACACCTTGCAAGTTTTGGGACTTTGAATTCCTCCACACTTCTTCGAACCTACGAAGAAACTCATTTTCATGACCCTCCTTTACCGAATGTAACATCTTAACCACAACCTCATGATACTGATCATAGTCCTTTCCGGACCGATGATGCGTGGCTACCCAAACATCACCAAACAGTCCATGCCCGATCCTGTACTTGAGTTTCAAAGACGCAGGATCAATATACGAGCTGGGAAACGCAGGTGTAGCGTCAACAGTTTTCAACCGATCAGGATCGCCATCATAAAGCTCGAAATCAAAATGGACCACCAGCGAACTTTGTTCAGCCATTCCCCCTCACTGCAACAAAGGGATCATGTATAGTGGCAAATTCATATAAACTACACAATTTATATCAGGATCACTTCAATTTTAACACACTTTTTTCTAATTTCGATAGAATCAAACTCAAAAAGGGAACAATAAATTTGGATCATAAATTCCTACCACATGAGTAACATAATTTTCTGTTTTCCTCATCATAACATTTTACCATATTTCAAGAAATGATTTTTAACTGAATTGAAGGGTTTCAGGCTACAATTGACCAGCAAAAGTAACAACATGCAATTTCCTGCTACAAAAGGTGAAGGGGAAAATACACAAATTCAATAATTCGCAAACTGATCCATCAATAAACCGTCACATATACATATTTATACTAAAAAGAAAAGCAATTTCACATTGAGCAATTAAAAATTCCAGACAAGCCATACCTTAGTACTGCTGAAGAGATAAACTGCTACAGAGCAAAGCAGAAAAATCGGATTTTTATATTAAAATAAATTAAAAAAAACTACAACACGCATAGGGAAAGAAGAAGGAGAAGAAGTCGCAGTCAGTTTGAGACGTACCCGTGAAGTGAACTACGACAATGGTGGACTATTTTACTCTTTTGCGAAGGTTGCTTCCCTTTTGTCTTTTCTTTTATTTTTACTAATTTATTTGTCTTTTGAATTTATAGATAATAGATCATTTTGGCTCTTTTAATTAGTTTGCACTTGAAATTTAGAAAGCCATCTCATATTGACGCTAAAAATGATTAAAAATCTTTTGAGATTTATTTTGTACAGTATTGTTATTCATTGAGAAAATGGGGAATTATTTTATTAAGTATCATTTTCACCTATGAGTTTTGCAGGGAAAATAAATGAAATTAGATATCTCAAAATATCATCTTCTTTTTTCTCTCTAAAAAAAGAACATAAACTTTTATAGATGATAGATTAAGACAACAAAACATCATTCACTACTGCTTGAACTGATCCTACACTCCTACCTAGCTGCATCTCTTTGTTTCCAAAATCAGAATGAAAGTATCATTCTTGAATTTTCATTTCAAATCTCTAAACTTAGAACATGAGAGCAACCCCTTGAAAGAAGCTTTTAATCTGGGCTTGGCTTGTGGAAGCAAGTACCTAAGCTCTTCACTACCATCATTACATCTGTTAAGGGAGAAAACCCATGTGTTTCTTGAAGTTGATACATAATTAAGCTAAGACACAATAAGGGTTGAAGTTGTAACAACATTTTCTTCAACCTAATCACCAACTTACGTTGAACCGTGTTTGGACTTGACTCTCCGATCCTTGGCCTGCTCTGGTGTTGGTGCAAGGTCTACTCTCAAATGCTGGATGAAACGAAGCTGCACGATCACGCAAAGTGGTGAATCGGAGTTCTCTTTCATACTCTATCGTTACATAATAGTAGAATGTTGTCTTAAGTTGCGAGATACATTAAATTGTATTAAGAAAAACTATTTGGCTAATGCATTCTGTATATCAAGTTCAATCATAATCACAATCACAATGAGTGATGGAACAAAACCAAGAAAGGGGAGTTTGATTCTTTATATAATGGTGAAATCCTTTCCTTTTCACCTTGCATTGCAATACAAATTTTGAAAATGTTTAATTTTTCTTAAAAACACTTCATTTCTCATCATATATCTTTAACAAGCAAACATCTAGCTGCCTAAAAATTTACAAAGGGCTAAACAACAAGATGATTTCTGCAATAAAATTACTCTTGGAGACTGGCTATTGTACCTGATCGCCATCTTTGATCCCATATTTCTTTATGCAGGCAACGTCGTGGATCAGCTTCTGGCCTTCATAACACAAGCAGAAGTGGCTCCATACAAGGGCCCTGTAACAGTCTAAATTCATTAAAATCTTGGAAAGAGTTCAATCCATGAATTATCAATCTTTAAAGAAGCATGAATATTGCAACAGTCAACAAGAGATTCTGCTGACACCATTGGTCTAAACTAAACAGCTGAAATTCTTTGTTTTACCTCAATTTCTGCAATCTAAAACAGTAATAAAAATCTTGATTGTAAAGAAGAAAAGAGACTATAGAGGAGGACAATTCCACAAAGCTCAATTTCATCCTCGATACATCACACAAAACAGATTCATCAAGATTTCACAAAACCCACAACACACCAAAAAAATCTCAAAGAAAAAGAAACCAAAGTTTGTTATGTACCATAATCTTGTTCTATCGTCGTCAGGGAACTGATTAAACGCCTCCTCCACCGCAAATTTAAGCTCGGCCACTGTAGCATTTCTCGCCACATTAAGACCTGCAAAATCAAAATTTTATGTTGCTGAAATAAACCCTACGAAAAAAACGAATCAAGAAAAGGGTCAATTTTTTCATAATTACTGAATGAAGAGCCGTCCAATTTATGAACAGAGAGATTGAGAAACTGCTGCTCCGGAAGCCTTCGATAGGTGGGAGTCCGGTTGTAAAGAGAAAAAGGGATTAGCTTTTTGATGGGTCCATTTCTATTGCTCGTTTTAGGGAAAACCTTCACCATTAAATTCGATCGAGAAGGAGAATGAAGAAAGAGAGGTCTTTTCATTGTTTTCTTGTAAATGGAAATGGTGTGCGTGCGTGTGTGTGTGTGTGTGTTTAAAAAGGTGACCGTTATGTTTAAATATTGTTGTGTTTTGGATTGGAGGGAATATTTGTCTCATTTAATATTTAGATATTTCAACAAATATTCGATCATAATTCATCAATAATCAATCCAAGAAAGCACAACAAACTCAATAATCGTTTCGATTCTTTCAACTTACAAATTTCTGTTTCATACCAAAAATCAACAATCAAATGAGACAAAAAAAGAAAAGAGAAAAAAAAAAAAATACAATACTAGTAATTTTTACAAGCCATTGATAACTGCTCAATCAACATTAAACATTTTCGATTTCTTGATTCTGTTCTTTCTCATCTGAGACAGATTCACAGCTGTCATCTGCAGCAGGAGGGCTCTTGAACATTTCATCGCTTTCTAACGCAGCAAACTTCTCCTTGTCTCCTTTGAGCAGCGCCACCACCTCGAGCATCGTCGGTCTCTTCTCCGGCTGACTATGCGCACAGATCAGTCCGACCAAGACGACCCTCTTCAGCTCCTCTTCGTTGTACTTCCCATCAAGCCTCGCGTCCGCAAGTTCGCTGAACTTCTGTTCGCTAGCCAGGGGCAGAGCCCAGTCTGTGATCGGACGTTTCGTCGTTGAACTGAGCTTCTCTAGCGGCTTCTTGCCACTAGCAAGCTCGAGCAGGAGAATGCCGAAACTGTAAACGTCACAGCTCTCAGATGCCTTGCCTAACATCGCGTACTCTGGGGCAAGGTAGCCGAGAGTACCCTTGACCCTCGTGGTCACATGCGTTGCACCATCGGGTATAAACTTTGCAAATCCGAAATCAGCAACTTGAGCTTTGAAGTCGGAATCTAGCAGCACGTTGCTGGCTTTGATGTCTCTGTGGATTATGTGTGGGGTAGCATAATGGTGTAGATAGCTGGGATTGAACAAGAGTTAGCCTGGAAGGAGGAAGATGATAATCGAGTGAGCAAAAGTCGTTATGAGTACTTACACGATGCCCTCAGCAGCACCGAGAGCAATGTTCATCCGCCTTGTCCAGTCGAGATGACTTTCAGCAGAGTGTTGCCCGTGAAGATGTGACAGTAAGCTCAGATTGGTCATGTAGTCATAGACAATCAGACGCTCTTGCCCTTCAGCACAATAGCCGCGTAAAGTGAGCAAATTTTTGTGCTGTACACGAGCAAGTATCTCGACTTCAACAGAAAACTCAACTTCTGCCTTGTTACTCCAAGACTTTAACCTTTTTACAGCAATCTGTTCGGAGATGAAAGAGATAAATCAAACATCAATAAATATATAAAAAGGGCGATGTTTCATCTAGCTCAGCATGATGTTCACGTTTTCAGAAAGGGAACTTGGAAAATGTTGACTCTTTGATCATATAATCAACTTGTACATGAACTATTGCACATTCAGTATATTGTCATTGCCTAATCACGTCTACCATGTTGATATCAATAACATCTCTATTTGGTAGTAATTTAAGGTTTCCAAGAAAATACCAATATCAAGTGAAGGCAAGAATAGGAGTATCATTGAAGAAACATTAGCCGTAAACATACTTTCCTGAAAAGACTAAATTGAACACATTGAAGGAAAAATTAGCTGAAAGCATATTCCTAAAAAGGCCTCATAAACACACATGAAAAGAAAGTCGAAGAATGACCAGAGTCACTAATGAGCACATCACAGCTACAACCAGAACAAGTCAGCACAAAGGCAAGAATAGCCTAGGTTATTCGTCTCATTTTGAGACGAGAAAACAGGAGAAAAAGGCACCCAAAGGCCGTGATGCACAGGGGGCGCGAAAACCATTTCAACGAAAACTAAGAATCCAAGTACAATTCTTTTCATCGATAGTAAATCCCATAAACCGATAAACAGTCTAACTATTGGCATTGTCAAAACCAAACAGAACCATAAAGTAAAACTCTCCAACAACAGTGGAATACTATAATTCGAGGACGATGAGAAACTAGGCGAAGATGATGAAAGGCGAGGCGGTCTTACTTGCGAACCATCCCACAGCTGACCCCAATAAACACTGCCAAATCCACCTTCTCCGAGCTTGTTATCGTAGTTGAAATTGTTTGTAGCCAATTGCAATTCTTTCAGAGAAAAAATCCTCCATGCTGTCTCCTTTTTCCCTTGGTTTTTCCTATGGAGAAAGAAACATATAAATTACAGAGCAAAGTGAAAGTGAAAATGAAAATGCTAAAAATCACTAAAATGAATCGAATTGAGGGGTGAATCAGAAGAAAAGCTCAAATTCAAGTAAAGAAGAAGCAATAGAAACAAACATGACCTAATTAAACTGAAGTACTTACCGATCTAAACCCCTAACACAGCAAAAAAATGAGAAGAAATCCATAAACCTTTACACAACAAAATCCCCCCTTTTCTGCAGATTTTTCACCGGAACTTGTTTAAGCTCAATAGCGCCGCCATGAAACCCCCAACTCTCACTCACTGAAAAACCATCACTTCAGCAAAGCTACAAACTTAAAGATTCAAGGAGGTGTTTGTAAAAAAAGTGGAGAATTTATTGGTTTTGAGACCGATCGTCGTGAAGGGAGCAGATGCTTTGCTTGCGACAACGATTGAGCAATGAAAAAAATTATAGAATTGACGAAAGTAGGGAGGTTTATTATAAATCGAGATAACGAGAAAGGTGGAGCTGATTGGGTATGCTCTGTGTAGGGGAGAGAGAGATGTCGTTCTCTTGTTTTTGAAGTTTGCTTGAATGATTATTGGAGCTTTCCTCTTCCAGAATTTGAAAATTCCAGCTTTTTCAAAAACGAATTATTATAATGGAAAATAAAATGGATGGAGTATTATTCTAGAAAAATTAAAATATTATAATGTCGCATTATATACAATCATCCACAATAGCAAGGACTTTCCCACGGAGTAGCACTAGAACTTCCTAAAAACACTTTCTGCCACGTCATAAGGATTTCACACCTCCACTGCCACATCACTAGGATTTCCCAATAACACAATTTCACATTTTATATACGAAATTAAATACGGAATTAAAATTTCGACACGAATACGGAGAAAA
>JAOWBI010000105.1:1385550-1396283 GCA_028566235.1 Salvia elegans | reverse complement strand
TTTTCCACCTTCAGAAATAATGTCAAAACACAACATAAATTTGAGTTTGGTTCAATTTGTTTCTGATATTCATTTCGGCCAGGTCAGTTTTTGAATGTATAAAATTTCAAATTTGCAGTTTTAGTGGATATTTTCAAAATTGTGGTGACCATAATGATAGACAACAAATCTAATAAGCATGCCAGACTTTAGAGACAATTGAAATAATGTTTACAACAATTTCATCTACTTTATTTACTCTCAATCTTACATAAAATGAAATCAAATATACATCATATTCCTAAGAACATTTTCCTCCAAAACATCTTCTATTTCGTCAAGGCACTAGATATTGTAGTCTTATTTGAGCACACTGGTAAAAACAATCACACAACATATAACCTTAGTGCAATATAAGTGCACTTATAAATAACATTCATGCTGCAGTACACATTTATCCAACGCTGCCTAAAACTCACAAAATGTACAAACTTGGCCAAGGTCTGTGTAAATCTTTTAATGTTACCAGAATCTTGTTCTATAACATTTATGCTCCAATATATGTTAAATTTTCAAATGGGACGAGTCATGTCCAAAAAAATATGTAAAAGGGGATCATTTAGATTGTAAAATTATTTGGCAAAAGTAACAACGAGAAACATTGGACTATGGTCAGGCAAGAGTTGGAATCGCAACGCAACAATTCTCACACTCATATTTGAAGGTGTGAAGATCACTACTTGATATAAGATAAGTTCCCAAACTTAAAGAGTAAAACTATTGAAATTGTGAACTCCTTCAAAAGATACAATAAAAAAAATATTTCTAAATGCCTGAACTCAAACAGAGAGAAGCATAATTATGAGAATTATTCTACAGCAGCTGAATATCTATAATCTATAATAGCTGAAAGGTTGTCTTTTACAAGACAAGACTATTGGAAAAAGGCCCTAACACGATAACTATGTTTCTTCTTTTCCTAATATCACCATTACATAAACAACGTCAATTTTACATGGCATATTCCAGTTTGGAAATACCACTAAATGTACCCATCAAGAAGAAAAGAATTGAATTGCAACACATTCTGCTTTAGCTAATGCCTATCTAGATTCTTCATCTATTAATGAATAAACTTATGCGCAGCATTTAACCATATGATGCTTAACTCCAAAACAATGAGGCCCTCTACCAAAACTCACAATACATGATGTATGCCATTTCCTAATTCAACAATTCACAATTTGAAGTGGCTTACATTTTGTGCTACGAGTAAACAGATTCTAAACAATCAATATGATAAACTCGTCCATTCCTTATAGAGCTTAGGTTCAATACATTAGACCAACATAGGTAACAAACCAATTCAACATTAAATTAGATCCTAAACCCTATTAACATCCTATCTTCGCCCCAAATATATCATACGACACAAACCTCTGGTCTGGAACTTCATGTGTACCACAAAATTAATCTACAAATACGAAAAAAAAAAAAGAGGTTTACCTATTGCAATTGAGAGCAATGACGGTTCGAACAATTCCATCCAGCCTCAGCTTCTGCTTCCTCCGCGTCACATCCGCCGAGATCAAAACCGGCGTTCCGTCCGGATAATCCGCCACGGGCTTCACCAGCCGCAAGCCCATTTCGAAAGCCCTAGTTTTGGACAGGCCCGAAGAGACCTTTGCTAAGCCCAAGCTCTCAAGAGTGGTGCCGCACTCCAAATGCGATACGGCGCCGTTTCTTCTGTACATAACCGCGCCTTCCCACGGGTAGCCCTCGTCGTCTTCGGCGGCATCTATGATTTCTTCGTCGCTGAATTCCCAGTCGCTACCGGAGAATTCGTCGAATTGTGCGGAGAGGTGAGAAGTGGTGCAGAATTTTGTGAGGGTTGGTGTTGATGGGAAGAATCGTTTCTTTAGGATTTGGTGATTCGGTGTGAGGGGATCGTGGAGGTTTAGGCGGTGGAGGGAGCTGAATTTGATGGGAGGGGGAGACGCCAAAGGGGAGGAGGCGGAGGCGATGGCGATGGGGCGGAGCATTTCGGCTTCGCGGAGCTGGAAAGACTGAATGATACTATTATCATCTTGGATTTGAAAAGAAATATGGCAATTTTTTAAATTTAACTCAAAATGTTGCGACGAATAGTGTAATTTAATAATCGAAATAAGTAAAAATGTAGTCAGATTAGATTTAAGTGGTTCACTAATTGGATACATCCAGACAAGAAATAGAAAATAAATTGGATTATAATAGCGATTACAGATTACAAAGCTTTGTGCTCTACTTCTATATGAATACACACAAAATACTACAATCTCGCACATTGTCGCAAATTGAAAGGTAAGAATTCAAACTTTAGAAAAAAATCCGTATAATAATTCGCTACACGTGAAATTGGAACATTCAATACCATATTTAGTGTTTGATATCACAAAAATACGAGTAATTAATCTTGTGTTTTGTTAATTGTGTTACTATGTTTAACTAGAGTTAGAGATGGAAGCACCAACAACCATGTAACTGTTCCACCGGCTTGGCTCAGGCCACCCTCCTCCTCGATGGATAAATGAATCATATTGATTGCGGCACTACATTGAATAGATTAAAAAGAAAAACATATAATCTTTATTGCGATAGAGAAAACATTAAAAATAGAATCGGATTAGCAGAACTAATAAGCCAATTTCGATTAGGTCCGTCATCATATCCAGGTGCGATTAGAAAATCGTAACGATCAATCAATCGAGTTTCGAGTTGGACCGACAACCTAGTGCATGTATTAGAAATGCGTCTAACCAACCAATCTACCAACCACTTCACCAACGTATAGTCTCAATTCACACAAAATTGGATTCACAAAAAATCCAAATTGAAGGGTCGAGATGAAAGCGAAAGGTGAGGACTCTTGAATTCGCCACCAAACCTGGGACGTGGCTGTGCTGAATTCATCGCAAAAGCAGACAAAATCTAAAATTCCACCAAATAGATCTCAATTTCTCGAACCAGCGGCTACTTCACTCACACTTCTAATCATGAAACGCCTCATTTTCCTGCTAATTCTCGCTCTCGTCTTCTGTTCTGCACAATCAAGATCCATTATCCCGCGCCCTCAGCCTCATCCATCTCTCCAAATCAGCAACAAAACCCAGGCAGGTTTCCACATCCGACAGATTTTGTTCTTAATTTAATTATTTTGAAAACCTAATTTTTGATGGATATTTGCAGAATAAAGCAAGCTGTTCGTTTACTGTAGTCATTAGGACCAGTTGCTCATCTACTCGATACACGCGTGATCATATCAGTGTTGCCTTCGGCGATGCTTATGGAATTCAGGTACTCATTTCTGCTTCTAATGTTCATTAATCTGATAATTGTATCTGCTAATCTGTGTTGATGAATTTGTATGGTTAAGCAAATTATAGGGTTTAAATGACAGCATTACACTAGCTAACTTTTTCAATTATGAAATTAAATTAGTGAACTTAGTTCTTGAGAGCCGAGTTCAATTAGCTCAGATCAGCTGGAAAATTGTTTTTGCTTTCATGAAAAATGAGGATTTTCTAGCAGCTAAATTCGTATTAGCAGTCTGTTTCAAGTAATGCGTGTGTGCAGGCAAGATTTGCTGCTAGTTAATCACATAGAAAATGAGTGTTTAATGATTGTTTTTGCTGTGATACTTAAGATTACTATTTCTAATCTATTTGTTTTGTTGAAATCACAAATTAAATAGCTCATTCTAGTTTACCAAATTTCAATCAATCGAATATGTTTTCAACTGTCGTTTCTTGATGCGAATAGTACATGCCTGTGTTGTTTGAGGATCAGCCTTCATAATCAGATCAAAGATTTAGTAAGTCCATGCCATTTTGGTTTCTTGTTTCAATATAAGAACCAAAATATAGTCTATCTATAGAAGAACCAAAGACAGAGTTGGTTAGATTTTAAACTTAAGGTGGTTCCTCTTAGTGTCTGCCCTGACTCTTGATCTACTATAGGTTTATGCTCCACGTCTGGACGACCCCGCTTCAAGAGCGTTTGAGAGTTGCTCAACTGACACGTTTCAAATCAGTGGACCGTGTACGTACCAGATATGCTACTTGTACCTCTACAGAAGTGGGTACGATGGATGGATCCCGTACGATGTTACAGTGTACGGGTATAACTTGAAGCCTGCCACTTTCTACTACAATGTAAAAGTACCCGCGGATATTTGGTATGGTTTTAACTACTGTTCCGGAGCCAGAGCCACCTCATCAGCAGCGACCAAGTAAACTTAGTTCTCCGTTGGTGCATGGTTGTATACCACAATCTAGAATAAGAGGATGTTGCTTATGATCACTTCTTTGTTGAGTAGACCAACTTCTTCTATCTCAGTACCACCTTTGTTGATCTATGTTTATATCTTCTTCTTTATCTGAGTAACTTCAATTATTTAATTTTAATGCCTGCTTGTTTTCACATATTTTCAGTTTTGGGAGCTATAAAATCAAATCACTGCTCCCAAAAAAACCATTACAGTAAAATACCATTATATGCTTAGATCTCTACGAAGATATGTGATCAATCTATGAACACAGAGCTTTAGACTTTCAAGATTTTACACTTTCTGCACATAGCTTTATAGAGATCTTGCAAATTATTGTTTTTGTTCTACATATCCTCTCTCTCTCTCTCTCTCATTGTAATCAAGATAAAGAAGAAGGGGGCAGGGCCTTTGCTTTCTCCCTGAGGATGAATTTCTGAATCTTGCCTGTTGAGGTCTTTGGTATATCCTCGAAAATGACGGTCTTTGGCGCCATATAATGAGGTAAACGTTCTCTGCAAAACTCTATTATCTCCTCACGGCTAACCTCAAATCCTTCCTTCAACTTCACAAAAGCACAGGGAGTCTGCCCCCAGTGATCATCCGGTCTTCCCACAACCGCCGCTTCAAGAATCGCTGGATGGCGGTACAGCACCATCTCAACCTCGACTGTGCTTATGTTCTCGCCGCCAGAGATCACCACATCCTTCAACCTGTCCTTAACTTCTATGTAGCCGTTGTCGTGCTTCAAACCAAGATCGCCGCTTCTGAACCACCCCCCTGCAAAAGCTTCCTCCGTGGCTTTCACATCTTTCAGGTATCCACTCATCACAGTGTTTCCTCTAAGCATGATCTCACCCATTGTTGCACCATCCGCAGGTACACTCTCCATTGTCACTGAATCTCGCACGTCAACCTCCTCGAGAGCATAGTGCTCCACTCCCTGCCTCGCTCTGATCTGGTACTGCTCCTCGCGAGGCAACGAGTCCCACTCAGGCCTCCACAGACATGACGTGGCTGGTCCATAAGTCTCCGTGAGTCCATACAAGTGCGACACTCTGAATCCGAGCTCCTCGATCCTCTCCAGAATCGAGGGCGGGGGTGGTGACCCGCCGGTCATGATCTCAACCTTGCGAGACAGCGGCCTCCGGTCAGGGGAGTTCACGATCATGTTCAAGACTGTCGGAGCCCCTCCCATGTTGGTGACAGCTTTTGCAGCAAGTGTGTCGAATATTTCTCTCGGGGAGGTTGACGTGCGAGATTCAGTGACAATGGAGAGTGTACCTGCGGATGGTGCAACAATGGGTGAGATCATGCTTAGAGGAAACACTGTGATGAGTGGATACCTGAAAGATGTGAAAGCCACGGAGGAAGCTTTTGCAGGGGGGTGGTTCAGAAGCGGCGATCTTGGTTTGAAGCACGACAACGGCTACATAGAAGTTAAGGACAGGTTGAAGGATGTGGTGATCTCTGGCGGCGAGAACATAAGCACAGTCGAGGTTGAGATGGTGCTGTACCGCCATCCAGCGATTCTTGAAGCGGCGGTTGTGGGAAGACCGGATGATCACTGGGGGCAGACTCCCTGTGCTTTTGTGAAGTTGAAGGAAGGATTTGAGGTTAGCCGTGAGGAGATAATAGAGTTTTGCAGAGAACGTTTACCTCATTATATGGCGCCAAAGACCGTCATTTTCGAGGATATACCAAAGACCTCAACAGGCAAGATTCAGAAATTCATCCTCAGGGAGAAAGCAAAGGCCCTGCCCCCTTCTTCTTTATCTTGATTACAATGAGAGAGAGAGAGAGAGAGGATATGTAGAACAAAAACAATAATTTGCAAGATCTCTATAAAGCTATGTGCAGAAAGTGTAAAATCTTGAAAGTCTAAAGCTCTGTGTTCATAGATTGATCACATATCTTCGTAGAGATCTAAGCATATAATGGTATTTTACTGTAATGGTTTTTTTGGGAGCAGTGATTTGATTTTATAGCTCCCAAAACTGAAAATATGTGAAAACAAGCAGGCATTAAAATTAAATAATTGAAGTTACTCAGATAAAGAAGAAGATATAAACATAGATCAACAAAGGTGGTACTGAGATAGAAGAAGTTGGTCTACTCAACAAAGAAGTGATCATAAGCAACATCCTCTTATTCTAGATTGTGGTATACAACCATGCACCAACGGAGAACTAAGTTTACTTGGTCGCTGCTGATGAGGTGGCTCTGGCTCCGGAACAGTAGTTAAAACCATACCAAATATCCGCGGGTACTTTTACATTGTAGTAGAAAGTGGCAGGCTTCAAGTTATACCCGTACACTGTAACATCGTACGGGATCCATCCATCGTACCCACTTCTGTAGAGGTACAAGTAGCATATCTGGTACGTACACGGTCCACTGATTTGAAACGTGTCAGTTGAGCAACTCTCAAACGCTCTTGAAGCGGGGTCGTCCAGACGTGGAGCATAAACCTATAGTAGATCAAGAGTCAGGGCAGACACTAAGAGGAACCACCTTAAGTTTAAAATCTAACCAACTCTGTCTTTGGTTCTTCTATAGATAGACTATATTTTGGTTCTTATATTGAAACAAGAAACCAAAATGGCATGGACTTACTAAATCTTTGATCTGATTATGAAGGCTGATCCTCAAACAACACAGGCATGTACTATTCGCATCAAGAAACGACAGTTGAAAACATATTCGATTGATTGAAATTTGGTAAACTAGAATGAGCTATTTAATTTGTGATTTCAACAAAACAAATAGATTAGAAATAGTAATCTTAAGTATCACAGCAAAAACAATCATTAAACACTCATTTTCTATGTGATTAACTAGCAGCAAATCTTGCCTGCACACACGCATTACTTGAAACAGACTGCTAATACGAATTTAGCTGCTAGAAAATCCTCATTTTTCATGAAAGCAAAAACAATTTTCCAGCTGATCTGAGCTAATTGAACTCGGCTCTCAAGAACTAAGTTCACTAATTTAATTTCATAATTGAAAAAGTTAGCTAGTGTAATGCTGTCATTTAAACCCTATAATTTGCTTAACCATACAAATTCATCAACACAGATTAGCAGATACAATTATCAGATTAATGAACATTAGAAGCAGAAATGAGTACCTGAATTCCATAAGCATCGCCGAAGGCAACACTGATATGATCACGCGTGTATCGAGTAGATGAGCAACTGGTCCTAATGACTACAGTAAACGAACAGCTTGCTTTATTCTGCAAATATCCATCAAAAATTAGGTTTTCAAAATAATTAAATTAAGAACAAAATCTGTCGGATGTGGAAACCTGCCTGGGTTTTGTTGCTGATTTGGAGAGATGGATGAGGCTGAGGGCGCGGGATAATGGATCTTGATTGTGCAGAACAGAAGACGAGAGCGAGAATTAGCAGGAAAATGAGGCGTTTCATGATTAGAAGTGTGAGTGAAGTAGCCGCTGGTTCGAGAAATTGAGATCTATTTGGTGGAATTTTAGATTTTGTCTGCTTTTGCGATGAATTCAGCACAGCCACGTCCCAGGTTTGGTGGCGAATTCAAGAGTCCTCACCTTTCGCTTTCATCTCGACCCTTCAATTTGGATTTTTTGTGAATCCAATTTTGTGTGAATTGAGACTATACGTTGGTGAAGTGGTTGGTAGATTGGTTGGTTAGACGCATTTCTAATACATGCACTAGGTTGTCGGTCCAACTCGAAACTCGATTGATTGATCGTTACGATTTTCTAATCGCACCTGGATATGATGACGGACCTAATCGAAATTGGCTTATTAGTTCTGCTAATCCGATTCTATTTTTAATGTTTTCTCTATCGCAATAAAGATTATATGTTTTTCTTTTTAATCTATTCAATGTAGTGCCGCAATCAATATGATTCATTTATCCATCGAGGAGGAGGGTGGCCTGAGCCAAGCCGGTGGAACAGTTACATGGTTGTTGGTGCTTCCATCTCTAACTCTAGTTAAACATAGTAACACAATTAACAAAACACAAGATTAATTACTCGTATTTTTGTGATATCAAACACTAAATATGGTATTGAATGTTCCAATTTCACGTGTAGCGAATTATTATACGGATTTTTTTCTAAAGTTTGAATTCTTACCTTTCAATTTGCGACAATGTGCGAGATTGTAGTATTTTGTGTGTATTCATATAGAAGTAGAGCACAAAGCTTTGTAATCTGTAATCGCTATTATAATCCAATTTATTTTCTATTTCTTGTCTGGATGTATCCAATTAGTGAACCACTTAAATCTAATCTGACTACATTTTTACTTATTTCGATTATTAAATTACACTATTCGTCGCAACATTTTGAGTTAAATTTAAAAAATTGCCATATTTCTTTTCAAATCCAAGATGATAATAGTATCATTCAGTCTTTCCAGCTCCGCGAAGCCGAAATGCTCCGCCCCATCGCCATCGCCTCCGCCTCCTCCCCTTTGGCGTCTCCCCCTCCCATCAAATTCAGCTCCCTCCACCGCCTAAACCTCCACGATCCCCTCACACCGAATCACCAAATCCTAAAGAAACGATTCTTCCCATCAACACCAACCCTCACAAAATTCTGCACCACTTCTCACCTCTCCGCACAATTCGACGAATTCTCCGGTAGCGACTGGGAATTCAGCGACGAAGAAATCATAGATGCCGCCGAAGACGACGAGGGCTACCCGTGGGAAGGCGCGGTTATGTACAGAAGAAACGGCGCCGTATCGCATTTGGAGTGCGGCACCACTCTTGAGAGCTTGGGCTTAGCAAAGGTCTCTTCGGGCCTGTCCAAAACTAGGGCTTTCGAAATGGGCTTGCGGCTGGTGAAGCCCGTGGCGGATTATCCGGACGGAACGCCGGTTTTGATCTCGGCGGATGTGACGCGGAGGAAGCAGAAGCTGAGGCTGGATGGAATTGTTCGAACCGTCATTGCTCTCAATTGCAATAGGTAAACCTCTTTTTTTTTTTTCGTATTTGTAGATTAATTTTGTGGTACACATGAAGTTCCAGACCAGAGGTTTGTGTCGTATGATATATTTGGGGCGAAGATAGGATGTTAATAGGGTTTAGGATCTAATTTAATGTTGAATTGGTTTGTTACCTATGTTGGTCTAATGTATTGAACCTAAGCTCTATAAGGAATGGACGAGTTTATCATATTGATTGTTTAGAATCTGTTTACTCGTAGCACAAAATGTAAGCCACTTCAAATTGTGAATTGTTGAATTAGGAAATGGCATACATCATGTATTGTGAGTTTTGGTAGAGGGCCTCATTGTTTTGGAGTTAAGCATCATATGGTTAAATGCTGCGCATAAGTTTATTCATTAATAGATGAAGAATCTAGATAGGCATTAGCTAAAGCAGAATGTGTTGCAATTCAATTCTTTTCTTCTTGATGGGTACATTTAGTGGTATTTCCAAACTGGAATATGCCATGTAAAATTGACGTTGTTTATGTAATGGTGATATTAGGAAAAGAAGAAACATAGTTATCGTGTTAGGGCCTTTTTCCAATAGTCTTGTCTTGTAAAAGACAACCTTTCAGCTATTATAGATTATAGATATTCAGCTGCTGTAGAATAATTCTCATAATTATGCTTCTCTCTGTTTGAGTTCAGGCATTTAGAAATATTTTTTTTATTGTATCTTTTGAAGGAGTTCACAATTTCAATAGTTTTACTCTTTAAGTTTGGGAACTTATCTTATATCAAGTAGTGATCTTCACACCTTCAAATATGAGTGTGAGAATTGTTGCGTTGCGATTCCAACTCTTGCCTGACCATAGTCCAATGTTTCTCGTTGTTACTTTTGCCAAATAATTTTACAATCTAAATGATCCCCTTTTACATATTTTTTTGGACATGACTCGTCCCATTTGAAAATTTAACATATATTGGAGCATAAATGTTATAGAACAAGATTCTGGTAACATTAAAAGATTTACACAGACCTTGGCCAAGTTTGTACATTTTGTGAGTTTTAGGCAGCGTTGGATAAATGTGTACTGCAGCATGAATGTTATTTATAAGTGCACTTATATTGCACTAAGGTTATATGTTGTGTGATTGTTTTTACCAGTGTGCTCAAATAAGACTACAATATCTAGTGCCTTGACGAAATAGAAGATGTTTTGGAGGAAAATGTTCTTAGGAATATGATGTATATTTGATTTCATTTTATGTAAGATTGAGAGTAAATAAAGTAGATGAAATTGTTGTAAACATTATTTCAATTGTCTCTAAAGTCTGGCATGCTTATTAGATTTGTTGTCTATCATTATGGTCACCACAATTTTGAAAATATCCACTAAAACTGCAAATTTGAAATTTTATACATTCAAAAACTGACCTGGCCGAAATGAATATCAGAAACAAATTGAACCAAACTCAAATTTATGTTGTGTTTTGACATTATTTCTGAAGGTGGAAAA
>JAOWBI010000105.1:1223080-1233458 GCA_028566235.1 Salvia elegans | reverse complement strand
CTAAATTACAAAACTGTATAAGGCTATACCTATGAAAAAATGTGAATATCAAATTTGTTTTAATTTATAGACTATAGTCATTAAAAGAAAACTGGATATTTGTTTTTTTTTTTTTTTTGTAAAATCAGTTATGTACTATCAAACTATTGGTTTATTTTGATTTCGCAATTAATATATGTCTTAATATAAACCTCATTCAACCAATTGAATTATTTAATTTAGTACTCTTTTAGCCCAATTGAAGATGATCCACTTTTCTTTTTTTATTTATTCCAACTAAAATGACTTATTACTAATAATAGATTTTTTTTTTTCTAATCTTTATTCCATTTCTCTTACTTTATTATCTACTTCCCATAAAAATATGTGCAGTTTCCATTTTCGTCTGTCCCACAAAAATATGTGCATTCCATTTTTGGAAAGTTATATCAATTTAATAATGTTGGTCTCATTATCCACTAATTCTACTTTAATTATCATTCTCCTTCTCTCGCTTACTTTACCATACAATTATCCTCCTCTCTCATACTTTACTAATTTTGTCTTAATTCTCGTGTCATCTCATTCGCCCATATTTTTATGGGACGGAGGGAGTATGATATTGTTCCACTGCTTAAAATGTGACGTTATTTTAATTTGCGTCCTATAGACTATAGTGTCACACAGTCACATAACTAAATAATCAAACTATGTAGAAATCTTGAACAATTGCAAAATTAGAACAAATTAATAATTTAAGTAGTTTACTAGCAAATTTTAAAGTTGATATATGCAAACCAGAATTTGACAAAAATTTAGGAATTTAGAGGCATATTACCCAAAGAGAAGTATATATATATATATATATATGTACATCCTTCCCTAATTAAGATTAGACGTTTACAACTGAGTCATGTTTTTTCCTTCTATATTTGCATGACAATCTTGTTTGTATCTTGAAAAAGGTTGAGAGAGAGAAATGGAGATCAGTAACAGCTTGAGAAGAACTTCATCGGCATGGAGGAGCAGCCGGCTGGAGATGTTTTCTCAGTCGTCGCGAAACGAAGATGACGAAGAAGCTCTGAAGTGGGCAGCCCTTGAGAAGCTCCCCACGTTTGATCGTTTAAGGAGAGGCATCTTGCTCGGGTCACGGGGTGGGGCCAACGAGGTTGATGTGGCTGATATCGGGTACCAAGAGAGGGCGAAGCTGGTCGACCGGCTTGTTAAGGTCGCAGAGGAAGACAACGAGAAGTTCTTGATGAAGTTCAAGAACAGAATAGACAGGTAGCTAGAAGAAGGCTTAGTTGATGCTTTATTTGTTTTCATTTTGTGTTTTTGTTTGGTGTTTTGTTGATATGTTATTGTCTATTTGTTATAGAGTTGGGATTGATTTGCCGACGGTTGAGGTTAGGTTCGAGAATGTTAAGATTGAAGCAGAAGCTTATGCTGGAAGTAGGGCTCTGCCTACTTTCCTCAACTTCTTCATCAATATTGCTGAGGTATGTGTATGTTACAAATCCAGTGCAAATCGATTGTGTTTATATCTCCTGATAGGATGAGTTGTCTTGTTTGGTCCGAAAAGCACTTTAGTTGAGAGGTTCGACAACTTGGAGTTGTAGCCCACAAGAATGGTGATCTAGGGAAAAAACCAGCCGCGACCAACGATGACGTTTGGTTTTTGTTGGTTTGTTTTCATGCATTTTTTGTTGGTTTTGACCTGCCTCTGCTCGCTTTGTCTTTCTTTCCTAGTTGTAGGTGTCTAGATAGCACCCGATTTGTGGGTCTATTTGTTTGAGTTCTTGTTTTTTTTTTTTTTATGTTGAGTCCAAGTCACTTTGGGATTGGACTGTTTACGAAACAAGTGATGTTCCATCATTAATATGCATAGGTTGGGGGGTCGCTTAAACCCCACCTTTGGTGTTTCCAAAAAAAAAGACCAACGAGGATGATAGGGAGCCAACTCGGAGTGGGGACGAAGCCATCCATGACCAATGATTGCCTCATGTTACATAGATCAAACAGGAGAACATATTCCTAAAGATTAGTCTATTAGGAGAGAGAACCCGATTCCTACATATGCAGCCTTACACAATCGATGATCTATAAACCCCATATAATATATGTTGCACAAATTGAACATCTTGTGGAAACTTTCTAATTCCTTCTTTGTGTGTTGAAGGACTTCTTGAACTCTCTTCATATCCTTCCCAGCAAAAAGAGGCCCTTGACAATCCTAGACAACATCAGTGGAGTCTTGAAGCCTAGCCGGTAATAACTAGTTCATTTATTTGTGGAAATTTTGTTCATATTTAGTGCTTTATTCATTTATTGGTCGTGGTCGTGGTCGTGGGCGCAGTATGACGCTTCTTTTAGGGCCCCCGAGTTCCGGAAAAACAACACTATTGTTGGCTTTGGCTGGGATGCTTGATCCTTCGTTAAAGGTATATAATACAAAACACAACCTATGTAACCATTTTTTAATGTCTTTATGCCAAGAAATTAAAATTTAATTGCAATTCATGATGATCAGTTTTCAGGAAGTGTGACATATAATGGACATGGGATGAATGAATTTGTGCCTCAAAGAACTGCAGCATACATAAGTCAGTATGATGTACACATGGGAGAATTGACAGTGAGAGAGACATTAGCTTTCTCTGCAAGATGTCAAGGAGTCGGAAGCAATCACGGTTCCTACCGTTTTCTAATACTCCCGTATTTTTTTTAAACGTTACTATACTGATGATGTCATATTATACACACGATTTCCATGTGCAGATATGCTGGCGGAATTGTCAAGAAGGGAAAAAGAGGCGAATATTAAGCCTGATCCTGATTTAGATTTTTACATGAAAGTAAGATTTTTTGTAACTCATGTAAATGGATTTTCCTTCATAACTTAATTGTACTAATGTTGTAATCATGTAGGCTGCAGCTACCGAGGGCCAAGAAGCAAATATTGTGACAGATTATATCATTAAGGTAATGACACATGAAAATAGTTCAAGGGATTATTCATGTACTCTAAGAATTGGTCTATCTAGCAAAAGAAACTAGAAATAGTGTTTACGTTTGGTAATATGATATATATATTAATAAATTAATACTATCCCCCTCCGTTCTATAGTAATAGAGCCATTTTACCATTTTGGTACGTTCCATATTAACAGAGTCATTTCTCCTTTTAGTAAAAGTCAACACATTTTTCTACACTTACTTTACACTCTCTTACTTTTTTTTTTCTTTTCATCTCTCTACTTTTTTCAATTTCCACTTTATTCTCCCATTTACTTAACTCACCTAATACAATTTTTCTTAATCTCGTGCCGAAAAGAAACGCCTCCATTACTACGGAACGGAGGGAGTATATACTAAGTTAATTTATTTTATTATGTTAAATGAGATGATTTGTTTTGTAGATATTGGGATTGGATGTTTGTGCTGATACTCTTGTAGGAGATAGCATGATCAGGGGAATTTCTGGTGGGCAGAAAAAACGAGTTACGACAGGTTAGTTTTCATAATTGGTTCGACCGGTTGTGACCAACAAGGTTAAACCTCATGCTGATTTTCAAGGAGCAGGGCAGAACAATATTTAATCTAAATTATTGATTATTGCATCAAGTTTAGCCAATTTGTATAGTACTACTATTAATTTATAAACATGAGACATCACATTAATTAATAAATAATTAATTATGAATTTGAGGTAGTAAAATGAATAGTAGTAGTAGTAGTATTTATTGAACCAACTACTAGACTATATAGAATTCAATTTCGACCATTGCACGCCGCCTTTTTCATTACATGCAATTTAAAATGAGTGATCGTAATTCTGTTTTAAATAATTTAGTAAAACTACACCGAATAAATTTTCATCAATTATGTAACTATCCTAGAACCGAGAACATATTAACTAATTACTCCGTTTCAAATATTGTTTCACACAGAAATAGGTAAATATGTTGTGTTTTTATTTATAAAAAAGTTGTTTATACAATTAATAATCGAATAAAATATAAATAGAAAACTGCATGATGCACGCTTTTGTGTGAAAGCATGCCGAGAAGGGCCGGGTACCCGCACGTGATTTTTGCGTTATGTACCATTGAGACGTGAAAACACGCGACGTTGCTAATAACAATTTTTTCTCGAAATAATGCAGGGGAGATGCTGGTGGGACCGGCGAAAGCGCTATTCATGGATGAGATATCGACCGGGTTGGACAGTTCGACGACTTACCAAGTGGTGAACTCGATCCGACAATCCGTCCACATTCTCAAAGGCACAATCCTCATGTCACTCCTACAGCCCGAACCCGAAACCTACGACCTCTTCGACGACATCATTCTCATTTCCGAAGGCCATCTTGTCTACCAAGGCCCCCGCCACCACATCCTCGAGTTCTTCGAATCCATGGGCTTCAAATGCCCTGAACGAAAAGGGGCAGCAGATTTCTTGCAAGAAGTATTCCCATTTCTCCATCTTTATGTTCACACTACTTTAAGTACCGCGCTCTCGAATATTAGTAATTTATTTGAATTCGTCGTGCAAACTCCCTATCATCACGACGAAATTTAAGAAAATAACTGTCTTTGATTTCCAAACTAAAAAATTTAAAAATATATAGTCCCTATCAAATTAAAACATTTTTTTTGCAGTCATGACTGTAGAAAGGGTAAGAGGCTTGCCCCTACAAAGTCTATTTTCTTCAAATTTTCTCTTTCATAGACTTTTCAAAATTATTCAATTTATGTAAATTGCTAGGTACAAGCCTCTAAATCACCTAAAATTACTATTGAATAAATTTTAGAAAACATACTCCTATCAATATTTTTTTCTACGTCCACTCCATAACCGCAGGTGACATCAAAGAAGGATCAACAACAGTACTGGGCAGAAGCCGAGAAGCCATACCGATACATCACGGTGAGAGAGTTCGCGGAAGCGTTCAAATCATTCCACGTGGGCCTGCAGCTGGCTTCGGATCTCGCCACCCCTTACGACAAGAGCAAGAGCCACCCGGCCGCCCTCACCACCAAGAACTACGGCGTGAGCAAGATGGAGCTGCTCAAAGCCTGCGCCGCCCGAGAGATCCTCTTGATGAAGAGGAACTCCTTTCTTTATACCTTCAAGCTAACCCAAGTTAGTACTCATCACTATTAAAGAAGAAGAAGAAGAAGAAGAAGAAGAAGAAGAAATAAACAGTTTTTATGATGGTGCTTTTGCTCCTTTCTCAGCTTAGCGTGATGGCGCTGATCGCTATGACGCTGTACATTCGCCCGAAGATGGACAAGGACAACTTGGCGGACGGGAGGATATTCGCGGGATCATTGTTCTACTCCATCACCACCGTCACATTTAACGGAATGGCTGAGATCGCCATGACCATCCAGAAGCTTCCGGTCTTCTACAAGCAGAGGAACTTCTACTTTTTTCCGGCGTGGACGTATTCGCTTCCCTTGTGGCTCGTTAGCATTCCTATCAGCATCGTCGAAGTCTTCTCGTTCACTGTCTTAACTTACTATGAAATCGGATACGATCCCAATGTCGGAAGGTACCAATACCCAAAAACCGAATATTCGATTCGAACCAAACTAAAATTTAAGTTTTGGTTCGTTTTTTATGGATCTCGGTACGATTTGGTTTTAATTTTTTGCCAATTTTGATTTTTTTTGGTTCAGTTCGATTCAAATATATAAAACTGAAAATTTGAAAAATTAAATTAAATTTTAATAGTATGATATATTATGCCTTGAAAAAAACTCTACTTGTGTGGTTTTATATTAGCATATGTTATGATATATATTCTATCATTTAATTGCTTTTTTTATCAATATTTAATTGTTTGGATATGTTAATTATCCAATTTTTATTATCTTTTTGTTTTTTTTTTTTTTTGGAAATATTTTTGCAATTTGGATCTTTCATCAGTTCTTGGAGTCTAGATTTTGGTTTCATATTTTCGGATAATTCGGTTCGATTCAATTTTAATTTTCTAAAATATTAGTTTTTCGATTCACTTTAGGCAAAAAAATAACGGACTGAAAACTGAATGCACACCCGTATTATTGAAATACTGAATCAATCTTGGATGTGTGGCAGATTTGTCAAGTATTATCTGGTGCTGTTAGTCCAGATGCAAGCTGCTTCGTCCATGTTCAAAGTGATCGGGGCGGTTGGGAGGAACATGATCATCGCGAACACGTGGGGGTTCTTCGTGTTGCTCATGATGTTCGCCATGAGCGGCTTTGTCCTTGCCAGGAGTACGTAAAATATACTGCATTATCGTAATTGATCAAATAAGAATAAAAATATGAAATTTTCTCAATCATTTCTTATGCAGAGAGTGTGAAGAAGTGGTGGTTGTGGGGATATTATGCTTCCCCTATGATGTACGGAGACAATGCCATCATTGTGAATGAGTTCAGAGGCCACAGCTGGAAACATGTGTGTTTTTTTCTTGATCGTGTGTGTGTGTGTGTTTGTTTGTTTGTTGAACTGTGGATGCGATGGTTGATCTTTTTTTTTTTTTTCTCCCTCTTGACAGGCTTCTCCCGAGGCGAATGTGACGCGTTCTTTGGGGGTCGCGGTTATAGAGTCGATTGGCTACTTCCCGGGCTCGTATTGGTACTGGATCGGAATAAGTGCATTGATCGGCATGATTCTCTTGTTCAATGTCTTGTCAACTCTTGCTCTTACCTATCTCAACCGTGAGTAAATCTTACTATATTTTTGTTTATACTATGATTTGGTATCTTTGGGAAAATTGGAAGGATTTTGGGTGACATATTGTTAATGATGTGGTGACAGCTTTGGGAAAAACAGTTGCTATGACAAGTGAAGATGATAATGAGACATCAATTGGTAAGTTTTAGCATTATAGAATGATTTAGTAACTCAGTTTGTTTGTGAATATGTTCACTTGAGTTAAAATGATGCAGAGCGAGAAGATAAGAGAAGACAGGGAAATGTGGTTCTTCCCTTTGAACCACACTCCATAGCATTTGATAATGTCAATTACTCTGTAGACATGCCACAGGTACTCGATAAGTCGATTCGGATCTCGCGATCAACCTCTTGGCCGAAACTAGTACTACTAATCTTTTTCGAAAAATTTGACTACTTATGTAGTTCACTCTTTGAAATAAAATGCAGGAAATGAAGAATCAAGGGGTGGTTGAGGATAGACTAGTCCTCCTCAAGGAGGTAAGCGGCGCTTTCCGGCCAGGTGTCCTGACCGCTCTAATGGGCGTCAGTGGTGCCGGGAAAACGACGCTTATGGACGTGTTGGCCGGCCGAAAAACAGGTGGCTATATCGAGGGAAGTATCACCATCTCCGGTTATCCCAAACGACAGGAGACATTTGCTCGGATTTCTGGATACTGCGAGCAGACCGACATCCATTCGCCATGTGTCACGGTTTACGAGTCCCTACTTTTTTCGGCCTGGTTGCGTCTGCCCCAAGACGTGGATGATAAAACAAGAGAGGTTCGGACACGTATTGAACTTGTTTGATCATGTAACCTTCAGATGTTCAATCTTTTGCCATATTGTGACAGGCGTTTGTGGAGAATGTGATGGAGCTCGTGGAGCTGACTACACTGAGAGACGGGCTGGTCGGGCTACCAGGTGTGAGCGGTCTGTCGACAGAGCAGCGGAAGAGGCTGACCATAGCCGTCGAGCTGGTGGCGAACCCTTCTATTATATTCATGGATGAGCCGACTTCGGGACTGGACGCTAGAGCTGCCCAGATTGTGATGAGAACGGTCAGGAACACGGTCGACACGGGTAGGACCGTGGTGTGCACCATTCATCAGCCCAGCATTGACATATTTGAAGCTTTTGATGAGGTGAGACTTTGTTTTTTACACTAGTAATAATTAATCCTTTCCATTTTATCATTGTTACATAAGTTTTGGTGGGAAATTTTGCAGTTGTTCTTGATGAAGCGAGGGGGACAAGAGATCTATGTAGGACCAGTCGGGCGGCAATCCTCCCAATTGATCCAGTACTTTGAGGTGGAACTAAATTTCGTGATTTAAATGACTATTATCCTCATTTTCAGAAAAAAAAAAAAAAAAAAAAGGTTGAGTTAATGTTGTGCTATTAAAATCCAGGCAATTCCGGGAGTTAGGAAAATTAGGGGCGGCTATAATCCAGCGGCCTGGATGCTTGAAGTGTCATCTTCGGTGCAAGAAAGCGCGTTGGGCGTAGATTTTGCCGAGCTTTATAGAAACTCGGGACTTTATAGGAGAAACAAAGCTCTGATCAGCGAGCTGAGCACCCCGCGTCCGGGCACAAACGATCTACACTTCGCAACGCAGTTTGCTCAGCCTTTCTGGACTCAATGTGTGGCCTGCCTCTGGAAGCAACACTGGTCCTATTGGCGTAACCCTCTCTACTCCGCCGTCCGGATCATCTATACCGCCTTCCTCGCCATCATTTTCGGATCCATGTTTTGGAATCTCGGTGACAAAAAGTAAGAAAACATAGCAAACACATTTTCGCCATTAATTTCTTTTCTTCATATACAAGTAAAATTGTCAAAATTTTTGTAATATAGCCAAATCATAGAAAAATTAACTTATTTAATTTTATAAAATACATCCCCTATCGAAATAAATTTTTTTTCTGCATTCGACCCTACTAATCAAATGTTGACCATGTATCGGCGTTAAGGGATTCTCAGCAGCACATTTTCAACGCCATGGGCTCGATGTATGCGGCGGTCTTCTTCCTCGGCGTCCAGCTAGCGTCGTCCGTGCAGCCGGTGGTGGCGGTGGAACGGACCGTCTTCTACCGCGAGAGGGCTGCAGGGCTGTACTCCGCCCTCCCCTACGCCTTTGGACAGGTGTCACATCGTTCAAGCATAATTAGATTCTGATTAATCAATGATGATGTTGTTGTTTAATCTTAATTTTTTTGCAGGCTGTGATAGAGATACCTTATTGTTTCATCCAAGCGATTGTGTACGGAACCATAGTGTATGCAATGATCGGGTTTGATTGGACGGCTAAGAAGTACTTTTGGTATATATACTTTATGTTCTTCACACTCGTCTACTTCACCTACTACGGCATGATGGCGGTGGCGCTCACGCCCAATGAGAATATCGCCAACATCGTCTCCTATTCGTTCTACGCCCTCTGGAACCTCTTCTCCGGATTCATCATCCCTCGACCCGTAAGTTCAAATTTCACCAATACATTTTGTACTTAACCAAACAAATTTTCATCAACTCACTCTAGTAGTACTATGTTAGAATTAGACTATTGCATATCTATAATCCCTCCGTTCATAGTAATCTTTTTTATCATTCTAGTGTTCCTATTAAAATAAGCCCTTTTGTTTTTATAGTAACTATTTTACGTTATACTATTAATTTATTTATCATTTATATCCTATAACATGCCATTTTATTCACCTACATACATTTTTTTATTAATAACAAGAGTCATTTTCTACTTAGAATATTTCAACTACTTTTAAAATGAAACTCGCGGGATAACTTTTTTTGTATACTTTTTATCAGAGAACACCGGGGTGGTGGAGATGGTACCATTGGGCGAATCCCGTGGCTTGGACATTGTACGGTTTGATTGTGTCGCAATATGGTGAAGAGATGGACGTGTTGGAAGACACGCGTGTGACTGTCCGACGTTTTCTGAGAAGTTACTTTGGATTCCGACACGAGTTTATCGGCGCCGTGGCTGCCATGGTTGCCGGATTTGGAATTGTTTTTGGTGTGATATTTGCTTTTGCTATAAAGGTGTTCAATTTCCAGAAAAGGTAGTGTATATATATATTGGAATATACTCCATTTATAATTTTGTACTCCCCGATTCATAAATAATAGCATTAATTATGGTATAAATATTCTGAATGGAAAATGAGTTCCACCTGAGTCAAGAAAGTGAATGTATAGTGAATCTCATTACAAAACTACTAGTACCATTAATAAAAAGTGAATAGTTTCAAGATAAAAATGGAAAAACAAAACATTGATTTTTGAAGATAGGGCTTGTGGAGTGCTGAGTGCCATTGTCTTGAGAAAAATACTAGACTTAAATATACAAATTAATTAGAATGAAGTAGTATAATATTGACTAAAGTCTTCAAGAAAAATAAGAAAGGCTTAAACATACAAATTAATTAGAATAACGTATAATATTGACTAAAGTCGAAATTATATCAGTACGTACGGACGTACCTAACAAATTATGTTAGAATTTAGAAGGCTTAATAATGAATATTGTGCTTAGAATACACCAAAATAAACAGTAAAGAATACAAATAAAATTCACCAACAAAAATAACACATTTTAAAATCAGATAATTAATTGAGAGAATACATAAAGGTATGAGAATTCGATATTACTAGTAAAATAAATTTGGA
>JAOWBI010000105.1:972510-984884 GCA_028566235.1 Salvia elegans | reverse complement strand
ATCGGCAACACCACCGGCCAATGGGACTTGTATGGATCAGATGCACCTTCACCATACAACTCACTTCAGGTATATATGTGTGTTTTCATATAGGTCGAATTCCCGAAAAATTCATGAAATTTAATCACATTGTCCGATGAAACCTTATCATTATTCGCAATTATTACACGATGAAATATTGAGGTCACTTACGTGTAATATATTGTTACTATAGCACATATGTGTATCAAATTGTTGACGTGGCTGATTGTGTTAAGTGTGTAGCAAACTGATAAAGATCTTGATACAAAGATTTAGACCAGATATCAAAATTTTGATTTTCATGCTATAAACTTGATGGTGTTTGTGATTAGGAAGTTTGTTCAAGAATCTCCCTTTTTTTTTTGTGCAGAGCAAGTTCTTTGAAACATTTGCTGCCCCTTTCACCAAGAGAGGTCTGCTTCTCAAGTTCTTGATATTGGGAGGTGGTTCCACCCTTGCCTATGTGAGCTCCCAAGCAACCGGAGACGTTCTTCCGATAGTCAAGGGCCCTCAACTTCCACCTAAGCTCGGCCCGCGTGGCAAAATCTAATCTTGTGGTATCCCAAAAAATTCTTGAATATTTTCATGTATGATTTCCACATCTTTGTAAGTTACATCTTAAATCTACTTGTCACAATGTCAACCATCATCTTCATCAAATGTTGAGTTACTATTTTAGTATAAATCAAATGTTGAGTTACTATTTCTTCGCCTCTGCATTCTCGTCGTTGGCCTTCTTCCCGTCCGTCTCGCCCTGCTGCTCCGTGTTCATCTCCACGCCATCCACCAGCGTCTTCGAAATAGACTCCGTGTCCTCTTTTATGGACTTCGTCTTCTCCATATTGGCCAAGCCCTTCGCCTGAGCGTCCGCGCTCATCACATCCTCGATTCTAGACAATACAGTGAACGCCAACGTCTCCAAGATCCTCGAGTAGCTCTCAAGAATCGCGTACCCCACATCCTACAATAATCACACAACTCAATTTGAGAAAAACCCTAGGGATCTTAATTCAAAAATCTTTTAGACAATGAAGCGCTGGTCAGTTGGTTTGGTCAGTTGGTAAAACCCTAGTGATATTTCAGACACTTTCTTAGACAATGAAGCGCAGGTCAGCTGGTAGTTGAGCCACTTTCTTACTCTGTTGGACTCGATTTTGCTTATGTCGAGATCGGATTGAGGGGTGCCGGGGAAGCGATGCTTGAGGATGAGTAGAACGGTTTCGGCTCTATCTTCGAGAAGCTCCCTCTTCTCCACGCTCACAGCAGATCCCCACGGGGCCTTGGTGTCTTTAGCATTGATCTTCCTCTTCCATATCACGACAGACGCCTCGATCTTGTTCTTGAGCTCAACGATCTTGTGCTCAGACGTTAAGTCCAACGACGACAGCAAGTTGTCCGGGTCGAAGAAGTCCTCTTGGATCATCTTGTAGATTGAGTCTCCAAGACTCACTCTCCCATTCTATGATCAAACACACACATACATAAGTTTGGTGTAGTTATAGTCGACGAAGCTGAAAAAGTCACAGTCTCAAAATGACTTGAAATTCACAGATACTAATAAATTATGTTTAAGAAATTAGGGTTTTTTTCTTTTTGCGATATTCTCTCTTGGTTCGGTCATTCTCGTAGGGCGTTAAAATCATAGACGAATCAAGAATGAATGGGCCGCCTCGTACGTACCTTAGGGAGAGCTTCAATGTAGGCATCTGGGATTTCCATTTCGGTGAGGACTTGAGCATTGATGGCCATGGCTGCTTTGAGGACTTGATTCACTGAGTCCTTTTGATACTGCAGCCATTTTCTGTTGGCATCGGACAGCCCGTTGGGGGGCACCTTAGGCACGGGGATCCACCATTTGTCGTCGCTTCGTTGGGTCTTTTCGCCCTTGTCGTCGTCCTTTGATCCGTAGTAGAACTCGTGTGGCTCCTTGAAATTGTCCAGACAATCCTGCCCATGCATCCATAGTGAGTCAAAACCCTAGTGAGAAAATGAGAAAAAAAGGTGGAAATGATGGATGGGGTATTAACAAGAAGCATCGTGTCGAGCTTCCGCAGCGCCGGAATGTTCGCCTGAAGGTCGTTCCTCTGCCTCGTCGCCATCACCTGCAAAATGAAGGATTCACCTTACACCACGATTTCGAATTAAAAGAGATTTTAAGAAATGGCCGATCTGTTCACTCTATCAATAATCGGGCCGGATCTGATGTATATAATAAAATACACCAACATTATCAAATTTGAAAATAGATCATTAACTCTACTTTTATGGGTAAATAGACAAATTTTGAAGAACTTGAACTTGAGACGTTTAACCTCGAGCATTAACCATTCCACCACTAAGCAAACACACGCACACACAGATCATAAACTCTACTCGATTTCTAAAGAGAGAGATTACATCAAAGGTGGTTCCATCCTTGTTCTTTTGTTTGACAGCAACGAATTCAACGATGGAATCTGTGACGGAGAGTAGCCAGTCTATCTCCTTCTTCCACTTCACTTTTGTATCCGGTGCCATCGGCTCCAATTTCTTCATTTCTCCATATGCAGAAGCTGCATTTTCTCATAGTTTAATTAAAGAGATGATCACCAAGAAATTTTCCTTTTGATTATTCAATTTGACCTGCTAAGTTTGTGATTGCATTCGACAATGCCAACGCGGATGAAACTCCTTTCCCCCTACCGGACATGTCCTCGCCGAGTAGCAGCTTGGCAAACTTCTCCTTCATCATATCCATATCTATGAACACCAATTAGTAAAGTAAGAGACAGAGTAATTAAAAAATGAGTAAAATATGAGAAAGAACGAGAAAAAGTGAGTAAGAGTATCTATTTTCAGAAATGAAACTAGTTTTTGTGGACACTCAAAATTGAAAAATATGACTATTTTTCGGGAACTAGGTAGAGTATTATGATTGCAATGTCGACTTTAGGTAACAAAAAGAAATTTGAGGAAACGTAACCATATTTCAATTAATGCACTCATTGTTCTCTGACGTGTTACAATAACGTCAAAGAACAAAATCCCAATTTTTGATTAACAAAAAAAATTTGAGGGTGTTGATTTTGCAACAAATTGAAAAAGTGATGACATTATTACAACGCAAAAACGTCATCATCTTTTATTTCGTTAAAAGATGATATTTCATGCATGATAATTTTATCGATTCAACAAATCGAAAAAGGTGGCGATGTTCTTGCCTGTAGGCTTCTTCCTGACCGGCGGGGGCGGGCTAGGCGGGGGCGCCACTTTAGCGGTGGCGGGTGTAGGGGGAGGGGTCACCACCGGGGGAGGGGTCGTGGCCGGGGCGGCGGGCGGGGCAGAGGCGGGTGTGGCATCGGCGCCGCCGGCCCTGGACGGCTTGACGTTCTCTGTCCGGCTGAGGATGCCGCCGAGCTTGGGGCGGAGCTGGACCGGGGGCGGAGGGTCATCGGGCAAAGGGGCGGAGGCGGCGGGGATTTTGTTGCTGTCGTCGTCGTCGGAAGGCAAGAGCGGTGAGATTGTTCCGTTGTTTTCGTTGAGGCTGCGGCGGAACTTGCTGGCGCCGCTCTCGAGCATGCCCCTGAACCGCCCGAGCTTCGATGATCTCGAACTTTCCTGATCTTCTGCACCCTCCTCCATTGCTCTTACCATTTTATGTATAAATCTCTATCCTCAATTTCGAATCAACGCATTCATCCATATGATTTTGTTGATGATGATTTCTGCTTCCCAAACAATGTGAAGATTTGTATTTTCTACAAAAAATTGGTTTTTTTTTTGAAACATGAAATTTTGTAGGAATGATGGAGAATGGTTTTCTTGATGTTGTGTTTGGTATGTTTTGTGTGTGTGTGTTTAATCTCATTCATGCATTAGCCACTAACACCAATGTGCCAAAATACACACACATATCAAAAATCGGTTGCATTTGGATGGCTACTATTATACTCCATATATATATATATATATATCCATAATTATTTTTAGCTAATATTTTATGCTTTATTTTCATAGTATTTATTCCCCACGTTATCCAACCACATAGAAATATTCTAGAATCATCTCTATAACCAGAGCCGAATCCGAACGGTTCAAGCTCGACACCTCCAACACTACCTGGAGCAAGAGCCGAATCCGAACGAATTAATCGCCGACTCGATTCGCGCGGTGGTCGTGATCCAGAGCCCGGTGTCGTGACGGATGACGCGGCGGATCTCGCGATCGGGCTGATGCTGGCTGTTCTCCGCCGGATTCGCCAGTGTGACAAGTATGTGCGGACCGGGGCTTGGAAATTCGGGCACTTCAGGTTGACTACCAAGGTGATATTGCTTTCCCTATTCTATGTCAGCATAAAAATAGAAATTATTTTTATTTTGGATCATCCATTAATTTGTATAGTTAACTACTAACTATGTGCCTATGTTACTATCATTTACTACTTTCGTCTCATACTCGTACTTCTTTTTGGGATGTTATTTCAATGGGGGATCCAAAACCCAAAAATAAAGAAGGCAGAATTTAATATATAATATAAATAATTTTTTCCTTTTTCTTAGGTTTTATTTTCTAATTTCAACTTAAAATAAGATTATGATGATTTTTTTTTATCTAAAACTTATAGTATATGATTGATTGATTTTAGTTTCTTGTTATAATTAGTTGATTTTACAATTGTAAATAAGTCATGTTTTAATTCATTAGTTTGTTTCGTAAAAAGACATAATAAGTGCGAGGCATACCTTAATTTTAAAAAATCCAAATAATTATTAATATTATACAATATATTAACTATTGTAAATAATTAAGCTTTTTAAAATAAATAAAATGTAAAATATCAATAAAATTAATTTTAATTAAAAATACAAAAGTAATATAGGTAAAGTGGTTAATATTTAAGTTAATTTTTATAATAAGAAGATTTATGAATAGATAAACTAAAGAATGAACAAAAAAAGGAAAAAATATGTTATTATATTGAGAGTTGAACCATAGACCTCTTACTTGAAAGACTAATACTAATAAAAATAAGATAGACTAATACTAATAAATAAACTAATAGTATTAGACCAATAACTAAGCCATTAGACTACTTGAAAGACTAATAATTCAAAGGGGGCAAATATGCTATTTTCGGCTTGACTCTAGGAGATTTTTAGGCTCTTCAGACGGCCGGGAGGGGGCGACCAACCCCTCCCACTCCCCCCTAAATCCGCCACTAACATCACTAAATTAATACTAACTGATTCTTACTTTATTCTCTCTCGCGTAGAGCCATGGCTGACCTTGTTCTGGGAAATTTGGAAGCTCATTTTTCCAGTAAAGCTTTGTTAACACCTTTGCTTTAAATGATTTGCTATGAATGTTGTTTTTGGTATATATATTGTTGTTGTTTATTTTTGTGTGTTTGTGTTTAATCTCATTAATTAATGCATTAGCCACTAACACCAACGTGCCAAATTACACACACATACAAAAAATTGGTTATATTTTGGATGGCTACTGGATGTTTGTATAATTGTATTCCTTCTATTTGTATGAATAATAGAAAAATATAGTACTAGTAGTTTGTATCCTAAATCATTGGTTCTTGAAATGAATAAATAAAATAAACGAATTATTTGAGACCAGCAAAAAATTTCAAAATATCATATTATTGGAATCTGAAATTCAAACCATGACAAAGTATTGCATGTGTTATAAAAAATTAAAATAATACTCCCCCCATCCCTGAGAGGTTGTCCCATTTTTCCATTTCCGTCTATCCCACAAAATTTATCTCATTTTATTTTTTATCATTTTTTATAGTGGACCTCATATTCCACTTACTCATTCCTACTCATATTTTATTAGAAAACTAATATATAAAAATAGGATTCACATTCCACAAACTTTTTCAATTCACTTTTAATTATATATCTTAAAATTCGTATCGGATCAAAGTGGAACAATATTTGGGGACAGAGGGAGTGAGTCACATCTCAACAAGTGGTCAAATCGAACAAAAGGTTACATTTTAATTTGATCAATTCTAAATAATTTGTGTAATGATTTGTAATTACCGATGCTTCGGTTCTATGAAGTGTACAAAATTGACAACGTCAAAGAAAGAAACGCTTGCGAATCGCGACGAATAACTTTTTTTCAACCAAGTTTTCTACAAACTTCTTTTTGTTTCAAAATCCATTTCAACTATTGTTATCATAAATTCAAATTAAAAAAAGGAATACAACTACGAGTGGTATAACATTTTGGTTGGTGGCCACCTAACCTAAATTCTTCATCACCAACCCAAAATCGGAAATGCCATTATCAAATATATAAAGTGCAATCATACAAGTGATCATTGACTCGATTCGAAAGGCAATTCAATTGTGTATTCTAGTGTTTAACTACTATACTCTATTGTAGTAATAATAATATTAGAATTTATGTTGCTTGTATTTTGATGAAAAAAAAAGGTGAACCGATAAACATAATTCTCTTTAGAATCCTCAACGATTTCTTGGAGTATGAATATGTGTGAATCGTAACCAAACCAATTTTACCAATGCAATAATCTAAAAAATAATCCTCGATTAATAATGTGATTATGTGAAGGTCAAATAATGGTTTATAGGAGTAGTATTAATTTTATTTTATTTCCACGTGCTGCCATCTCTACATAAACCAATCGATCCCGCAATCTTTCAACCACCACTCAAACACCATCTCCCTCCTCCGCCACCGCCGCGAAAATGGATTCGATCGGCGTTCTGATGATGTGGCCCATGAACAGCTACTTGGAGCAAGAGCTCGACAAGCGGTTCAAGCTCTTCCGCTACTGGACCCAGCAGAATCAGACCGAATTCCTCGCGCAGCACGCCGACTCGATCCGCGCGGTGGTCGGGAACTCCGGCGTCGGCGCTAGCGCCGACCTGATCGACGCGCTGCCGAAATTGGAGATAATCTCGAGCTGTAGCGTGGGATTGGATAAAATTGATTTGACCAGGTGTAAGGAGAAGGGGGTTAGGGTTACCAACACGCCCGATGTGTTGACGGATGACGTGGCGGATCTCGCGATCGGGTTGATGCTGGCTGTTCTCCGCCGGATTTGCCAGTGCGACAAGTATGTGAGGAGTGGGGCTTGGAAATTGGGCGACTTCAGGTTGACTACTAAGGTATTGCTCTCCTCTAATTTATCGAGCTTTTGATGCTGTTGAAGTTTATGATTTTGTTAATTTGATGCATAGTATTACATTTTGAAATTGGATGATTGATTATATACATATCCTAGATTTCACTTTCATTAGGGATTGAGAGCAGTTTTCTTCATATAATGTTCATGATTAATGATTTGTGTGAGAGCAATACTTTCTTAGTTTGTTTGCTTGTGGTTACTGCTCTGCAACTGCAAGCATTAGATAGTATGGGGTAAAGATGCTGAGTTTTGGTTTATATGAAGATTTTCAATTCTGAAGAACGATGTTTTATTCTTATATGGATTTTGACATTTTTTTTGGATGAATCATTTCATATCTTTCATTCCTCTTTGCATAGGGTGAACTAGGAGAAACCTATGTCTCCTTCTTGAGCTCTTGCTATGTGAGAACATAGTTATGTGCTTCCTTGGTTGCTATTCATCTGCATATCATTCTATATTCGAGTCTAGGTATCCATAATTAGTAGAATGCATTGCCCCGAAACTCTCTCTATTCATTGGATGGAGGTAATTACTATATCCCGTTGCATGCTTTGTTTACTGATGAAGTAGAATGAGACTTGGTGCAATCCTTCGTTGGTACTTCGTAAGTTTTTATTGAGCGTCTTCATTACGTAGTATGCTTCATGCAGAACTGCTTCAAGCATTTAGGAGAAAGACACGTATTAGTCTTGCGTTTTGGGCAATTTTTTCAGATGCAAGTGTTTATATATAGCCCTTATCTTTCAATTGGACCCCATTACCTTTTTGGGCTTGCTTCCGTTGGTGGAGTGTTGGTCTTTGACGGTGATTCACAGTCGCAATCTTCTCAATTCGTCAATTTTGTAATGCAGTTCAGTGGCAAAAGAGTTGGCATCATAGGATTGGGCAGAATCGGGCTAGCAATTGCTGAGAGAGCAGAGGCATTCGACTGCCCCATCAGTTACTATGGAAGATCCAAGAAAGCCGACACCAACTACACGTACTATGGCAGCGTTGTTGAACTGGCATCAAACAGCGACATCCTAGTGGTAGCATGTGCCCTGACTCCAGAAACAAGCCACATTGTGAATCGGGAGGTACTCGATGCTCTGGGTCCAAAGGGTGTCCTGATCAACATCGGGAGGGGACCCCATGTTGATGAGCCTGAACTGGTATCAGCTCTTGTGGAGGGCCGCCTGGGTGGTGCTGGACTTGATGTCTTCGAAAAGGAGCCTAAGGTGCCGGAGCAGCTGTTTGGCCTCGAAAACGTAGTTCTGTTGCCGCATGTTGCGAGTGGCACCGAGGAAACTCGGAAAGTCATGGCTGACCTTGTTCTGGGAAATTTGGAAGCTCACTTTTCCAGCAAAGCTTTGTTAACACCTGTGGTGTAGATTTTACTCTACTTACTCTATTATAGTGAAAGGGTGAACTCATAAAAAAAAATTGAAAACTTACTTAGTCATAATTGTTGAATAATTTCACATTTTCAATTCTTTTCACTTACCAATAATTTTATTCTAATCTTTTCAATGGTATCTATTATATTCTCAAAAGAATATTACATTTTGAATATAAATTAGGGTTAATTGCGTGTAAAATTACAAAGTTAACTCAAATTCAAGCATTTTTTTTTTTCATCTTTTAAAATTTGAATGACAAGATAAAAATTTCCAATCCTCTCCTGACGATGTTTTAGGCGATGTTGAATTGACGTGCACGTATAAAGTTTATTTTGGTAATGTGAATGAACAATTATGCATGTGTATTGTTATACCGACGTAATGATGTAGCGGAATAATAGTACGTATGTTTATTAATATTATGACATTGATGATTGAACAACATAATTCGAGTCAAAGAAACTAAAAAACAAAAATATGTGTATTATTGTAATGACATTTACGATTGCCAGACTTTTTTATATGTAAATATTTTATAAATTGATGAGATAGCACAATTAATACTCCATCCGTCCCAGCTCAAGTGATTGATTTCCTTTTGACGATTATTTTGTGAAGATGATAATATATAATTAAAAAATAAAAAGTAAAGTAAGAAAGAAAATAATATAGAAGAGAGTCGTATCTACATTATTCTCTTCGTTACTTTACTTTCTCTACATTTTAACTATTTATTATCATTTTTCTCAAACACGTACCAAAAAACAGTCAGTCACTTGAAATGGGACCGAGAGAGTATTTTATAAAAAATAGTGATTATCTCTTTACAATTTAGAAAATAAGATATAAACTAGAACTTATTTGTTTTTTAAAGGAGTAACTTTTAGAGAAGAAATTATGATTAATCAATATTTGTAGTTATCATAAGTCATAACGAATCCTCTCTCAAAAACCCGCGAAACACAACTGACATCCGCCAAACAGAGTGAAAATGGAAACTGCATCAAATCTAATCGGCGTTCTCCTACTCCGGCCGCTGTCGCCGTACATCCAGCAAGAGCTCTCCAAACGCTACGCCCTCTTCAAATTCTGGGAGTCTCCGCCGCATCTCCGCCGCGAGTTCCTCGGGGAGCACTCGAGCTCGATCAGGGCGGTGGTGTGCAACGGCGTGCAGGGCCCCGACGCCGAGATGATCGACGCGCTACCGCTCCTCGAGATCGTGGCCAGCCACAGCTCCGGCCTCGATAAGATTGATCTGGATAGGTGCCGGACGAGGGGAATTAGGGTAACTTACACTCCCGACGCGCTGACGGATGAGGTGGCGGACATGGCGATTCTGCTGATTTTGGCTACTTCGCGCCGGATTTGTGCGGCGGACCGGTATGTCAGGAGGAGCGAGTGGAGGAATTCTGATTTCAAGTTGTCTTCGAAGGTGAATTTTGTTTTTCGATTTATTTCGATTGCTATTGCGATAGGATTTGGGGATTTTAGGAATAGGGTTAGCTTGATATTTTGATTTTATTTGCCGTTTGTTATTTTTTCCTCCAATTTTTCCCTTATTGCACTTTCCTATAAACATGGAGTACTACGAATCAGTTCTGTTATTTATAGTGACTGGATGGAATTTAATTAACATAGATTGAGATTTTTGTGTTGATGATTTTTATGTTGAAAATGAGGCGTTTTTTAAACTTTGATTGTGATTTTTAATGGTAAATCGGCTATTTTGTGTTCAAATTTTCTGGGAAGGTTTGTGATGATTATTGTGTTATATCAGTGAAGTAGTGATCTTTGTATCTGTTTCCTTCACATTTCATCAGTTCAGTGGGAAATCAGTTGGTATTATTGGATTGGGAAGGATTGGCTCAGCCATAGCTAAGAGAGCTGAAGCTTTTGGGTGTCGAATCGGATACCACTCTCGTTCACCAAAACCAGATTCAAGATACAACTACTACACTTCTGTCACTGACCTGGCCTCGGACTCCCAAATCCTTGTTGTGTCATGTGCACTAACGCCTGAAACTCACCACATTGTCAACCGTGGTGTCATGGACGCATTAGGTAGAGATGGGATTATCATCAACATTGCAAGAGGCTCCCACATTGACCAAGCTGAGTTGATCTCTGCCCTCACTGAAGGCCGGTTGGGAGGAGCCGGTCTAGATGTGCTGGAACACGAACCTGAGGTGCCTGATCTATTAGCTCGGCTTGACAATGTAGTCCTCTCACCACATGCCGCAGCAAGCACATATGAAACACGCAAGAGACTGGCCGACCTCATCATTGGACACCTGGAAACACATTTTTCAAACAAACCGTTGCTTAATCATGTCATCTAAGAGTCGCACCACAGCTGATAAGGTATGTTTTCAGCTAAACTCACTTAACATTAGACAAATGCATGCTTTTTGTTCATGAAATATGTAAGGAATTAGAATTCTGTTTATTAGTTCGCATTGTATATGTGGTTGTGGTCGGGACTCAATGGTGATTGAAGATGTGAAGATTGGATCAATAATGATGGAGGTCGGTCCATACTACTACTGATTTAAGTAGGTTGTATGATTCTTTAGTCACACTCACTACTTCTGTCATCATCCAAAACACAACATTGAAGGGATTTGTTTTATGCTACCTCATGTGCTTCTACTGTAACAACTATTGATTTTCCAGTATTCTGTGATCTTCTTGGATTTGGTCCCCCCCTTTTTTTTCTATCGTTTTGCTATGAACTCCATTGACAACAAAAAACTTTTTAAAAAGTTAATGGTTTAATATCAAACCTGATAGATCACTTCATCCCATTGTCATCTTAGGTTACTCTAGAGTTAATTGTTGGAAATAACATTGTTTATTCTGACATGCCACTTCCACGAGATTCTAAAAATGTCGAAATTATAATAGATTTTGGACATCTTTATAGTGGTACGTTTTAGACAGAACTTGATGGTAAAAATTTTGTGTTATAATTAAAAGGATAAAACAGACAATGTTGTAACTAAAACATTTTTAAAAATTCATTTAAAGGCCTGCATATTCAGTTGAACATGGTGTTATCTTGGATAATTAATCATTTCCTCAAAGAGACAATAGTGAGCTTGCCAAACAAATTTGTTGAAGATTTCTTCTGACAATACAGTTAGTTGTGCCACGTGAAGCTTTAGGGACTAGCTAATTATTATACCACCATTTCCCACAACAGAGTTCATTATTCTATTGCAGACATATAAAATAGCACTTAAATCTAGATTTTGTTGTCATTTTTCTAATCCATGCTCCAAAAAACTATTAGCTAGGAATTAGGATGGGCACTTAGATCTAGATTCTTGTCATTTTTCTAATCAATGCTCCAAACAACTAGCTGGGATGCTAAATTTCACCTTCTTGAAACTAATGTTTTTTACAGGGAGAATTGATGTCTGTCTTGTTTTCCACTCCCCCCACTCACAGTCACAGCAATTGGTGATTTGGAATCAAATTTAGATGCCAAGTGTCAACATTTTGTGTTGTGTTTTGGTGTCGGTAAAATAGAATACGGAATCACATCATTTACAAGTTGAGTTGTGGTTCAATGTGTGCACAATGTAAAAGATGTAGGTAGGAATATGAATATAGGATGCAAGAGAAGAGAAGAGACTGATGATTGCAAGTGTTGAGCTTATCCACAACATTCATCTTCTAGATAAAACATTCCACAAATATTCCCGGATTACTGGTTTTTAGAGCTTCAAGACCTTTCTAATCATACAAACCTCTGGCAAATTTCTTCCATAAACATTCCCAGATCATTACATCATATTTTGTTACAATCT
>JAOWBI010000105.1:562427-573266 GCA_028566235.1 Salvia elegans | reverse complement strand
CCGTTACGCTTTAAGATTTTAAATTAATGCTGTACATTATTGATGAATTATTAAGAACCAAACAATATTGTTAGATATATTTTCGTAATTTTCTTTTTCTGGGTCGTGGAATGTCAGGGCTGGTAGTTGGATTCAATCGGTATGGTTACTTTGGTTAAAAAAACAGATACTATGTTATAGTAATAAATGAATCTAGAAAATGATTTATCAATAATTACTAGTACATGCAGATTTAGAAATGTGTAGATGTATGGGCAGTTGCGCTTCCTAGAAACTTTTTTAGTTTCTTGAAAGGGAAAAATCTCATCAACCATCAACACAATTATTGATTTGAATCAACAATTTATACAAGTCTAAACCTGCATTTGTTATAAGTGAATGATTATTGATATCTAGGACATTAATTAGTTAGTCTCTCTTGATTTATATTTGTGAGATGTCACAAATTGTTAGTTGATTTATTTTGTTTGGTTGGATTATGAAATGCTCCATGGAACTACCATTTTGACCTATTGAATCAACATTTCCCATTCGTAGAGACCTAGTTAATGCCATTGGTGAATTCATTAAAGCTAATGAATTCACTAATATGTGGGGTTAATTTATCAATAATTAAGAGTGTACAAGTTTTGTCCATATACCTCTATCCTCATAAAAATATGTACATTTTTCATTTTCATCTGTTCCATAAAAATATGTGCATTCTATTTTTAGAAAGTTATATCGACTTAATAATGTAGGTCCCACTATCCATTAACACGACTTTGACTACTATTCTCCTCCTATCTCTTACTTTACTAATTTTTTCTTAATTCTCGTGTCATATCTATTGCCCATATTTTTATGGGACGAGGGAGATTAAAGAGAGAAAGATATAATACATATACAGCAATGAGTTTCTAAGTATTTTAAATTTATGAAACTTGTTCCTTTTATTTCTTTAAATAATTATATAAATACATTTTACACAATAGTGCAAAGATGGTTAAAACTGATCCCTCTCTCTCTCTCACACACACACACACACAATTGAATTGTTTGAATTTAATGTCACCTACGATCACCACATACATTGTAAGAGTTACACTTTTTGTTAGCTGTCAAATTATACACATATAAGTTCAATCAAATAAGATAATAAAATAAAAAAGTGAAAGAAAAAAAAATAGAATTCTGTTGCATGAATCCAAAAGGCGCGCATGCATTGATTTCTCTCCAACTGTACCATTCATTTCTCCATTAATGCCACATTTTTTCAAAAAAAAATTCACCAGTTGTATTTCCGTGTAACATTCAAATTAATAAAAGATGCACAATTCCTCATCTTCATTATTAATTATATGGAGCATAAGCTTACTTACCACCTTTTGATAAATGCATGCATCAATATCACTACCTTAGTAGTTGAATCTCTCTCTCCTCTCCCAATAAAGTTTGTGTATAATATACATATATATAGATATAAACTCAGACAACAAGGCCAACCAGAGATAGCCACATCAAGAATTTTGTCTAGAGGTGTATTGTGCAATGTGAATTGAATTCTTTCACTTCTCAGAAGAAATTAGTGTGTGTTGTGTGTGTGTTGTGTGTGTGTGTTTTTTTTATCTATGGCTTTGGTTGGTGGTGCAGTTCTTTACTTGTGCTCAGTTGTATGGATGCCGCTCATTCTCTCACAGTCTCAAGGTTTCTTTCTCTTCTACACTCTCTTCTTTCTTTTACACAAAACACACACTACCACTTCCATTGTGTGTCATTTTCTTGATTTAAGGTGGGATTTTTGTGTGTTTTCATAACTAAATTAGCTCATCATCTTCTTCTCACAACAAACTCCACAAATCTATTCAACTATAAAAGATTGAATCTTTTTCTTTCCCATTAACACAAAAGTTTGTTTTTCTTCATATACAAGCAAGAAGGGAAAATGGGGAAAAATACAAAATCAGTTGACATTTGACATTTTTTCTAAGGAAAAATAAAACAAAAAAAATTGAAACTTTCTACTAGCATTTTCCGATTCCCCTATTGCTCAATCAAACCCTTCCCCCAATTTCCCCCAAATTAATTCGAACAAATTCCGAATGTGCAGGTGCTGAATATGATCATCCAGCTCAATACCGGTACCCCTTCATCAAGCCAGCCAGCTCATTCTCGTCGCAGCCGTCCTCCGCCGCGGGGGCCGATCCCACCGCCGCGTACGACTACATCGTGGTCGGCGGGGGCACGGCGGGGTGCCCCCTCGCCGCCACGCTGTCGCGGAATTACTCCGTTCTGCTGCTGGAGAGAGGGGGGACGCCGTTCGCGAATTCGAACGTGTCGTTTCTGCAGAATTTCCACATATCTCTGGCCGATACGTCGGAGAAATCGGCGTCGCAGATGTTCGTCTCCACCGATGGGGTGTTCAATGCTAGGGCTAGGGTTTTGGGCGGTGGAACTGCCATCAATGCCGGATTTTACACCCGCGCAAGCGCAAGGTACAACTCCTTTACCCCCAAAAATCCCGTTTCTTATTAATTTCTTAAATTACTACTACTATATTATTTTCTCATGTGGGGGAATTTCTAGTTAGTTGATTTGGACTTAATTACTGGATTATTCGAGTTTTCTAATTTAGCAAAAGGAAATTTATTTATATCATGAATTTTAATAAAGATTTGGTCAGTCCTTCAATTTTAAAGTCTATTGTAAAAGCCACTATTTTTAACAATTTTCTCCCTTTGCCCATAATAAAATATTTTGATTTTTGTTAGCTAATTTGCTGTACACGCGACTCAACTTGACTTATTTGCTTGCTGTGTTATGAGAAATGATAATATTCACTGCATGTCTTTTTCTTGTGGAATTTTTTGGATGACACATTTGAAACATTTTAATCCAAATTAGATCTCGTGAAAAATTGATAAAATTTTACTAAAATTTTTAGGACTTTTATGATTGAAGTTCAAATTATGAGATGAATCAAAATTTGACCAAAATTCCTAATTTTTCTGGCTGAGGGCCTATATTATTGCATGACCCATTTGGTTATTTATGGAGTCACTTGCTCAACATAGATCTAATGCATTTATTTGGATGCCAATCCTTTTCTAGTCTTTTTCATTAAAACAAATTCAATATTTCAACTTTGTGTGGTCAAAGAATTAAGCCCCTCCACAATTTTGCCGCATAAGAATATATGACATTGAATTACTTTCTACACAAACTTTGATTAGAGCACTATACTTGTATTTGTGTGTGTTTTTTGTTCCAACTATTTTATTTTATTGAGTTAGGTAGAGAAAAGACAAATATATTTATAACATTATAGCAACTAAACTAGTCACACTACTATTTTTAGAATTTTAGTTGAGCTGAATTTGATCAATATTTCAATATTCTTGACCCATTTTTTATGGCTTTCACCATTGATGTGGTGCAGTGAGATTGAGAAAGCAGGGTGGGACGCTGAGCTCGTGAACGAGTCCTACCCTTGGGTCGAGAACCAGATCGTCCATCGGCCCGATTTCGGGCCGTGGCAGCGAGCCATAAGAGACAGCCTCTTAGAAGCAGGGGTCTCACCTTTCAATGGCTTTACCTATGATCACTTGTACGGCACCAAAGTTGGAGGCACCATCTTCGACCGGTTCGGCCGCCGCCACACGGCCGCAGAGCTTCTCGCCTCCGCCAACCCCGACAACCTTCACGTCTTGGTTCGTGCAACGGTCCAGAAGATCGAGTTTGACACAACCGGTAAGTAAATTTGACATTCTTAGATGAATTATTTGATCTTGTTGGTTTTTGTTGCATTTTTGGGCCTAAAATTGTATAGGGGACTGGAGCTCCCCCTAGATGCAATACAAAATCTCTTGGATTAATCTTGTTGGTTTTTGTTCTAAAAATTGCACCCTTGGGCTAAAATGGCAGGGAAAAGGCCTAAGGCAGTTGGAGTGATCTTCAAAGACGAGAACGGGAAGGCGCACACGGCGGTGCTGTCGAGGAGGGCGAGGAGCGAGGTCATCGTGTCTTCGGGTGCAATTGGGAGCCCACAGTTGCTGCTCCTGAGCGGAATCGGGCCGAAGGTTGATCTGGAGAAGCTCAAAATCCCGGTGGTGCTGGACAACGGGTTCGTGGGGAAGAACATATCGGACAACCCTATGAACTCGATCTTCGTACCGAGCAAGATGCCGGTGAAGCAGTCCCTCATACAAACCGTGGGGATCACCAAGGTGGGAGTCTACATTGAAGCCAGCAGTGGCTTTGGACAGAACGGAAATAGCATCCATTGTAACCATGGCCTTGCTTCTGCTGAGGTTAGTGCATTTTTTGCCCTTACTTTTCCTAGTCGGAACGGAGGGAGTACTAATTTTAAGAAGACGTTAAACGACGTTGTTTTGGCTTGCATTGTAAAATTACAATTTTACCTGTCATTAAAGTAAAAAAAAAACTTCTTCCTCCTCTGTTCAAAACAGATAGGGCAGCTATCGACCATCCCTCCGAAGCAACGGACACACGCAGCGATCCACGACTTCAAGGACCGGAAGCGAAACCTCCCGGTCGAAGCCTTCCAAGGAGGCTTCATCCTGGAGAAGGTCGCCCGGCCGCTCTCTCAAGGCGAGGTGAAGCTCTCCAACACCAACGTCGACTCCAACCCCACCGTCACCTTTAACTACTTCAGCCACCCGGCCGACCTAGCCCGGTGCGTGGAGGGCATCCGCGTCGTGGAGAAGCTCGTGAAGTCGAAGCCCTTTGCCGACTACACGCAGCTCGAGGACCATGCGATGGAGAAGCTCCTCAACATGAGCGTCGAGGCCAACGTCAACCTCATACCTAGGCACACCAATGACACCACATCGCTCGAGCAATTCTGCAAGGACACCGTCATCACCATCTGGCACTACCACGGTGGCTGCCACGTGGGCAAGGTGGTGGACCCTGAGTACAGGGTCCTCGGCGTTGGGAGGCTCCGGGTTGTGGATACCTCGACGTTCTTTGACTCCCCGGGGACTAATCCTCAGGCGACGGTCATGATGCTTGGCCGGTAAGATATTAACTTAATTCGGTTTGGTTTCAATTCTAGAAAAAATTCGGTTTTTTGGTTTGGTTTCAATTTTAGAAAAAAATCGGTTTTTCATTTCGGTTTGGTTTTTGGGTCTAAACTTTGTGCGAATGCAGGTATGTCGGAGTGAAGATTTTGAGAGGGAGACTGGGAGAAGCAGCTGGAGTGTGAGGAATCATGAATTGTGCTAAGCTAAGCTAATTAATGATATCCGAAATAACTTGTAATTCTTTTAATCTTGATTGTTTTTGCTAGGTTAATTTAAAGGGTAGGTGATGATGTGTGAAGAATGTCTATTTCCCTTTTTAATTATATAATGATGTAGTAATGTTTTTTTTTCGTTAATTCTGTATTACATATTGTATTTGTAATTGTAATGACCTGGACGAATTGATGTAATGAGTAATGACACTCTAGTTTCTTTAAAATGCTCATTTCATTGATCGCGTTGCAAAAAATGAACGAATTTATGTAACGACCATCTAGTTGTGTCGAATAAAATTACTATATACTAACAGAATAATTATGCTATATATGAAACGTAAGTATCATTTATTTAATTCACGTTAGCATTATGTATTTTATGATATACATCTATTTTAATGTTAATACCTTACAATTACTATTATTATTATTGTCATACTTAATTTCTCCATTATTTTACTTGTGGTTCAACTATATAAATCGTACCTTGCCGTTGTATTCTTGTATGCTCAAAACACATGATCTCATAATTCTCATTCATGTTTATATATATGTAAATGTTTTTCATTTATTCCAGCATTTACATGGCTATGCAAAGAGATCACATGGGATCCTAAAATCAAGTAATGAATGGAACCATGCTAGTATTTACTATATATTGTTCACAAGTATCAAGAGTTTCAATTAATTAAAAGATCAAGTAAAGCCTTTTGTGCCCAATACAAACATCAAGAAAATAATTACTATCATCACAATTATTATTGGAAGTTTACAATAAACGAATACTAACTCTCCCAAACTCCCCTCCAAAGACATTTTAAAAATAAAAATCAAACAGCCTCCCAAATTTCCAATCTAAACAAGAAGATCAAATAGCACTTCTAAACTCTCCTATCTAGAGATAAAATTCACATGGCCAAAATAAAAAAAAGGGCCAAGCTGAAATCAAAGCCTTTGATATCCAATTCTGCACCAAATGTATTACTCCACATTTGAGAGAGAGAGAGAGAGACTCAACTAAGGTTGCATTGAATACTCATGCTCACTCATGCTGCCTCCAGAGAGTCCCCTCAGCCTCTGCCAAAACTTCCTTTTCCTCTCCACCTTCAAAGGGGCAGAGTTAAACTGCCTCCTAAACGACTCCGATTCACGGACTCTAAGCGCTGCTGACGAGCTCGACAGATCCACGCCTGACAGCGTTATCTCAGCCCCAAGACTCTGCTCAAACTGCTCATCCACCTCAATGGAGAAGTCATCTCGGCTGACACTTCTGGACGCGGGCTCTCTCGTCTCGTCGAGCTCGTTGCACACGAGCTTCAGCGCTTGGACGACCTCCCCCATGAAGGGGCGATGGGAGACCTCAGGCTGGACGCACATTGATGCTATGGCTGCAACTTGGGCCACGTTCTCCAACGGCACAGCTGACTTCAGAGACGGATCGATGATTGTCTCGAGACCTTCCCTCGTTGCGAGGAGAGGCCGAGCCCAAGCCACTAGATTCTCCTGCCCTGGACGCTGGGATAGGTCGACTGGCTTTCTCCCTGTGAGCAGCTCGAGGAGGACCACGCCATAGCTGTAGACATCGCTCTTGACAAGGAGATGGCCAGTCATTGCGTATTCGGGAGCTAAGTAACTGCAGCATGGTGAGTGTTAGTTTATCAGACAGTTCTTGAATTTGAGTGTTTTCTTGAAAGGACAATTTCTTATCCGAAAGTTCTTGTGACATTGTTTTTCTATATATTCTGAGTTGTTTCGTGATTGTATATGTTGTGTGTGTGTGTGCAGTGTGTGTTGTTTGTGTAATGTTGAGTTTGTGTGTGTTGATTGTGTGATGTTGAGTTTGTGAGTGTGCCCAATGTGTGTGCAGTGTGTCTATTGTGTGTGCGCATTTTGTGTGTTTACAGTTTGTGTGTAGTGTGTGTTTGTGCGTGCACTGTGTGTGTTATGTGCGCGCGCGCACTGTGTGTATTATGTATGCATGTTTTGTGTGTGCAGTATTGTGTATATGTGTAGTGTGTGCGCGTGGTGCATGTTTCAGAGATGTCCGAATTTAAAGGAAAACGTCTTACCCGAAAGTTCCCATGACATGAGTCGAAACGTGCTTGTGTGCTTCATCCATGGCTGCTCTAGCCAACCCAAAGTCAGAGACTTTAGGTGTGTAGTCGTGCTCAAGCAAGATGTTGCTGGACTTGAAGTCCCGGTGTATGACACGTGGGCTCGAGTCCTCGTGCAAGTAGGCCAGACCCCTGGCTGAACCGAGCGCGATTTTCATCCTAGCTGACCAATCAAGAGGAGCAATCTTCTTATCAACCCCTGTATATGTAACATGTGAGGATCCGTTCGGTACTATGGTATTGGAATTTCGTTCGAATATGAACCTAAACTGACCATGTAAATGAGACTCAACGCTGCCATTGGGGACGAGCTCATAGACGAGGCATCGAGAGTGTTCATCAGGGCATATCCCTATCAGCTTGACAAGGTTTCTGTGGTGGAGTCTGCCAAGCATCTCGACTTCTGCAAGAAACTCACGGCCGCCTTGCTGATCGTCCCTCTTGAGAACCTTCACGGCCACTTTTCTCCCATCGTCAAGAGTCCCGCCATACACGAGCCCAAACCCGCCTTCACCTACGATTCTTGAACTGTCAAAGTTATCCGTGGCCCTCTCTATATCCTCGACGCTGAAGACTTTTGCGGTCCCTGTGAACACCATAAGGCTGGAGCTGAACGACACGGAGGCTGAGCTCGGCCGGCTCGTTACATTCAGCAGCCTACCACCACCTGCAAAATCCACATCCCATTACATCATTTCATTTCAATGAACTTTCATAGTATGTGAATCATTTCTTCATCGGCTCAAGCCATACCTGATTCCTTTACTTCCTGTGGCATTAGCCCTTGCCGAGCACTGTTGCGCCATTTCGACAGAACCAGCAGCATAAATCCCATACACACTACAAAGGCTGTGACTGATGACAGAACAATTATGATGATCATGTTTCTGCTAGACTCGTTTCTCCTCCCTCTCGGCACATCTGCTCCGAATGGCTTTATTGGGTCGTTGCCACTCGTGCCGCGGGGATAAGGTTGCACGTCGATTGTAGCAGAGCCAGAGGGCCATGCTGGTGGAGACGGCGGTAGGCCTGCGTATAAGCTCACAAATATGAATAAACGGAAAAAATGATCGTATATTCGTATATAACTAAACAGTATTTACAATTCATGTTTGTGTACCTGGGTAGTGAACATATAGCACTTCATAAACACCAAAAGTGGAAGTGTTGATGGAGAGCTCTTTGCTCCAGAACTTTTTGTAAATCGAAAAGGCAGTAGCAGATGTGAATGCCTCAGCTAGAGGTACCAAATTGATGAGCACAGTGGTTTTCTCCAGCTCTGGATCTGCTGCATCTGCTCCCACGATACGAACTTGAGTTTGATTCAACGGGACAGCCTCAGCGATTTGCTGACTGAGCTCGGATACCATAGGGAAAAACGCATACAGAGAGATACTGAACTGTAGTCTAACTTGAATAGGCCAAACACAAGCACATGTCGTTCCGGGTGGTGTGAAGGTCAGTGGCTCAGTGCACGTGACAGATACACATCCTGCAAGTTAACGCATAAATCTCGTGTTTTTTCTATGGAACTTCTCTAATTATAGAAGATTTAAGCAAGAAAAAGTGAAAAACACACACCTTTATTAGGAGGAGGAGGTGGGAGTCCCATACTAGGTAAAGGTGGTAGAGACTTCTTGTTGCTCGCTGAAGGGGAGCTCGTTGGAGAAACAGTAGGCGAATGGGCCGGCCCTGGTAGACGGAGGCAACGGTTTAGTATGCATACGAATCAAAGAAACCAGAGGCACTTGGAGTAGTTAGACTCTAACCTTGGTGGGGTGCAAGAGAAATGTGGTGGATTTTTTTCCTTAAATGGTGTTTGTGATGAGCTGAAACGGGCAACGGAGGCATGGAGTCAGACGGTGTGGAGGGCACATGTGCATTCCTAAAACGGAAGGTCTTGGGATGAGGGACTGCATTGAGAAATTTCATACATCTCAGTAACTAACAGCAACTCAGACGAGCAACGAGGAGAGGGGGAAGCGTTGGTTACCGTTGCGTTGAAACAAAAGTCGGCTTCTGCCTCCGTAGAGACTGAGATCAAGAGGTTCAACTTTGATGGGAAGAAGACCAAGACCTGCTAAAATGTGTTGCAATAAGTCTTAAAAACGATGAATTCAAGACGAGAAATTTGCCATGGTCGAAACTAATCCTAATATCTATGATCCATTCTTCCTTAATCATAAAGAGTTCAACAAATTCAAGAGAAAAGCAGATCATACTAAAACAGAGCATTTTCTATATCCACCAAGGAAAAGTGATCAATAATTCTCATTCACAAACTACAAAATTGAAACATATGATCAATCAATATTAACCTTCTCTAACAAATAAATGGATCTGAATTCTGGTATTGAATATAGACAACTAGAAAAAGGAAAAAACATGTATCCATTTACCAGCAGATTCTTGAAACAAGAAAGCACAGAGAATCACAAAGCTCAACAACAGCTCCATATCTCCCTCCCAGCAGAAAAGACTTCCCAACTCAAGAATCACCAATCATTCACTTCCCATTTCAATCAAGAAACAAGCTTTACAGAAAGAGCATAATATAGTTGCATTAAAGTTACAAAGGCTCAGTCCCACATATAGTATACTACTCAAGTTATGAGAAGACAGTGACGCAGAAAAAAACATAGGACTGTTAGGTTTGAGGAAAAAGCCAAATTTCAGCAGGAAAAAATCTTGAGTGCTTGAAGTGAAAACTGTGAAAAGAAACTGATCAAGGAAAGGGGAAACAACAGTACAATCTTTCAGCAATCACTTTTGCAAAAGGGATTAAAGCCTGGTTTTGTGGGGATCAAAGAGAGCCTGCAGAAATCAAGAAGATTAAAAAGGATAAAAATTGATTCTTGCACCAACAAAAAAATAACATTAATGGGCTAGCTGATGTGTTAGTTGGGACTTAGAAATCTTTGAGCTGTTTGAATTAATGGTGAAAATGGCCTAAACCCTTTTGAATTTGAGCACCAAAATTCAACATTCCAATAAAACCAGTTACAGACCACTAGCATAAACAGTGACTCGTTTGTTGTCAAAGTTTAATCAAATTTTCAACCTGATTTAATAAAACATTCTCCGTATTTTGAGGTAGAATTCAATAAAGTAATCAAACCTAATTAGTGATTTGGCAACGATTTTGTCATGTTGGCATTTTCACAAACAGTTTGACAGAGAAATTTGATGGATTTTAACAGACATAGTTGAATTCTCAAATACCTGTTGTTGGCTCTTGACCACTTCCAATAGTGAAAAATGCATTCAATTTACTCATTAAGATAAACAAGAATGTTTTTTTTACTGCATTTATGCATTGTACCCACTTTTTTTTTTCTGTTTAACAGTGTCCTTTTCTTCTCTTTGCCCCATATAGGCTTTATAAATTTAAATTGCATAATTTTTTATATTTAAATTATGTAATTTCAAGAATTTTAGTGAAATACTAGTACCTTTTTTGGTTTTCTAACCATTACTATTTTATAA
>JAOWBI010000086.1:5242599-5254855 GCA_028566235.1 Salvia elegans | reverse complement strand
GTAAATAATATCATCTCATTCAGTACAATCAAAGTATTCACTTCTCCCCAAATATGTCGATTAAACCATTTAACATTCAAGAGCTTCCACTCCGTACTCGATGGAGTTTCCGGAGTCTGTGGGGGTTAGGCGGTATGCTTCGTCCACGAACAATATCCCACCCATCGCCTCTTCGATCTACAAATTGACATAAAATATTATGAAATTTGGTCGAATTCTAGTCTGTCCAACGACGTTAAAATTCATGATTTTTCGTGTGATTTTCCTTGTAACAAATCCACAAGATTTAGAGCAGTATGCCACTCCCTCCATCCATGGTTAAATGTTCCATATCTGACCGGCACTGATTTTAAGAAATTGTTTGACTTTATAAAGTAAAGTAGGTAGAAAAAGTTAGTGGAATGTAAAGCCTAGTTTTATATATTAATTTTATAATAAAATGTGAGTGAAATGAGTTAGTGGATTATAATTCTACTTACCAAATATAGTAAAAGTGAAATGAGATATTTATATTGGCAGATGGAAGGAATATATCACAATCGACCTATGCATGCTCAGACACCATATTAGAATTGAGGTCATCCAAGTTATGTACCGTCAATAGAATCGTTACCAAGTCGATGTAAACAAGACAAGTACCTTTTTCCTCGTCTTGGGACCGGTTTGGCCGAGAAATTCTCCTACCAAATCCGATCGTTGCACCTCGGTTACTTTGTCCGAAGACAGAACCCCCAAAGAGCAGAGTAGTTTTCCTAGGATTCTTGCAACTGTAGTCTTGCCCGTGCCAGGGTTCCCGAGGAAAGCCATGTGAGGGGCTTTCCTCGGCCCGAGGTCTACGCCCATAGCGCGACGCTTCTCGTCCAATAGCATCCCCTTAGCCCATTTTCGAAGCTGCGCCTTCAGCTCGTCTAAGCCTACGATCTTCGATAGCTCGAAGTTGAATTCATCCATCTTCCCCTTCATTCCACACTCCTCATAGTCCTTTTGCTCTTCCACAATTTGGCAGAGTTGCCTCAGTTCATCGTATTCGACTCCGGATGGAAGATAGTTGAATGGAATCATCCCTTCCTGCCCACAAAATTAACCCTAACATTGATCATTCATGTAATGAAAGAAACATCATGTATGAATAAAAGAGATAATATACATCATCTTCTGCTGAGAAATCAGCATTGTATTCATACAGCGTCTTGACAACCGAGTTGTTCCCGGACGTCAGCGCGTAACCAACCGCGAGATGCAACGGAGTCATCGAGTTCTGATTCGAAAAATTCACCGGTTAGTCTTAAACATACATGGGGCACAAAAACATGAATTTTTGTCAAATTCTTGTCTGCCGTGCAACTTTGAAAAATGACGCGAAAATTCATGAAATTTTGATTTGTTTGCAGCTTTCCTAGAGTGAAGTGTTTGATGAAATTAATTGATGTCGTCTAATCATACAGAATATGGCATTGTTTGGTTGAAAAGCATCAATAATAGTTTTACGCATATGTAGGCGACTGAAATTTTCTAGGTTGGATAACTGCAGACAAATCCAAATTTCATGATTTTCGGTTGTCGGATGAACCTGAATTTGACCAAATTTTATGAATTTTCGGTCAAATTTGATAAGGTGGGTGATGTACATTGGTTCTGGCTTCGATGTTGGCTCCATGTTGAAGAAGTGTCGCGACAGCGTCGTTGAATCCATTCTTGGCTGCCTCGTGCAAAGGGGTCTCTCCGTACTGAGGTGCAGAAACGTAAGAATCAAACGACGAACATGATCATCTTTGTGTTTTAAGACAAGAAGGAGATAGGGTTTGATCATAAACGTACGACGTTGTTGGCTTCTAACTCAAGCGTCACTGATCCTCTCCACTCCAACAAATACTTCAGTATATCAATTCTATTGTGACCAGCGGCAACATGTAATGGCGTTTGAATCAACTGGATCAAACAAAATTATTCATCGCAAAATCAATTGGTGATAGGAGGAGGTTATGTACAATCCAAATACAAGAATGTAGTACATGTTAGATTGCACAAGGGCCAAGTACAATCCATAACTAATTTGGTAATAAGAGGAGTGACTTAGTAGTAATTTAAGTTAATCGCTTCTAATTTACAATACAACTCGCATGTGAATGTCTCAAAAGTTTGTACTATATGTTTGAACAGAATCACTCATGCCTTGTCATCACCGACATCACATTTGACTGGAACATGTGGACTGCTCTATCCATCTCTTTTTACTTTACATTGATCCTTTATTTTTCTCTATCACGCATGATTCCAATTACTTCTTAAAATTTCATTATTAATTACTACATCACTTATATAAGAGAAATTTACTTTCTCATCATGAATCATGGTTGTATGTCTGAAATTGGTATGTACATAAGTTAGAAAATTGTGTTTCAACATGTACAAATACAATAATGTATAGAGATGGAGTGAGTAGAAAGAAGAAAAAAACTTACAAAAATGCTCCTTTGGTTTAGAGAAGAAGGATCTTGGGCGATTAGCCTCTGCACGCCGGTGAGATCTCCGGACTCCACGCAAGCATGAATGCTAACTACCGGGGACGCCATTGACGACGACAACATAGCCGGCGTGGGATTCGTATTTCCTCCACCGCCGGCGGCGGAAGATGGCTTTGTCTTAGCCTTATACTTGTCCTGAATCCTCATGCTAATTAATGAATAATCCTCAAAAAACAGCAAGATACAAAGAGAACATATTTAGGAGAATAATTAATGAAGGCCTTTGGATCTGTGGGTTTGGGTCGATACTTCTATGACAAAATGTCAACTTTCATATACTAATTATTAGTACGAGTTTTACAGCCTAGACTTTGAAGTCAATATATATTTGATTTATGTATGTGCAAATTATAGGTAATTGGTGACCACTAACCAATATTTAATACAACTTACATCGTACCAAAAAAAAAATACTATAAAATAAAAGTAATTAATGAGTTTTTTTTCTTTAGTACGTTCCTTGTCTATGCAAGTTGCATTACATTTTTTGACGATTGAATCCATTCCTAGAGTCTCATGTTTAGTAATGCCCGAGCTCTTTCTCATGTATTGAGGAAGTAAGAAATTTAGTCCAAAAATACCCAACGGAAGTCGATTTTTTTTTAAAATATTCACTAGTGGTACGTGACCAATAGCATCATTGTACACAAATTAATTACTTTAAATATAAGAAGCAGAGTAGGCAGCTTGCTCCGAGTGGTTTCGTGATAATTGGCAAATTCATTTTGATTCACCGTCGCTTCTTTGTGTGTGTGTGTGTGTTGCATTTGTGACATTTAATATGTAATTTGATTCATTTTGATGACTGAAATGTGTAACATATCAAATTGATTTGGTCCAAGGTAAAAAGACTTCCAAAGCTCAAAAAAGATTTTAGTGTAATTGTGTAGTCTAATTAATTACTAGTCATATTTTCAAAAAATGCAACAAGAGGCAAGAACAACAACCTTGGCCTGGTTTTCCTAATCAAGATCCAACCGCGCCAACTGGTCGAGCCCGGCCTCCAAATCGGGCAGCGTGATGGTGAATAGCTCGTCGCCACTGGCCTCAAAATCGAGCCTCAAGTCGAGATTATCTTTCGCATTGTTGAGCATATGATCCACCAAACCCCCATTCATCTTATTCCTCACCTTCTCGCTCGTCCTCCTCTCTATAACCGAAGCAACCGCTTCAACGCTGCAGCATGAGCCGAGCTTGAACCCGAACAGCCGGCTCCTCTTTTCCTGCTTGCTCATCTTGATCATGAGCATCTCCGCGAGCTCCCTGCAGCTGAAATTGTCGAACTGGAAGTAGCACGCCACGCGCCTGCAGAAGCCCTCGTTGGAAGAGAAGACGCGCTTCATGGGCTCCGGGTAGCCCGCGAAAATCACGAGGAGATCTTCATCCTCCATCGCTGACATAATCTCCTCCAAAGCCTCCAAGCCGAATTCAACGTGCCTGCCCGTAGTTATTGGTGCTAGACGGTATGCTTCGTCTACGAACAAAATCCCGCCCTTTGCCTCTATAATCTAGTACAATTTTAGGAGCTGTTGTTTAATGTATTATGTAAAGCAACAAAATATAGTAAGATTGTATTAATAGAGAGAACATGGTAAATAAAATATTAATAATGATGGTTTAGTTTTCTTTAAATGCGATATAGGGACGGATTAAAAAGAAAAAAGAGGATGATAGTTGAATGTATTAATTATGGTTTAATATTCTTTAGAAAAATATAAATGCGATATTTCTAGTGGGACAGATTAAATAAGACTGGTTAAGGTGTATTACCTTATTCCTAGTCTTTGGGCCAGTGTGGCCGATATATTGGCCGACCAAATCCGTTCGTTGCACCTCGATTACTTTGTCAGAAGACAAAATCCCTATAGAAAAGAGCATTTTTCCTAGGATTCTTGCAACGGTAGTCTTGCCTGTGCCGGGGTTTCCAAGAAACGCCATGTGGGGGAGTTTTCTTCGGCCAAGGTCTATGCCTATGGCGCGGCGCTTCTCGTCCATGAACATGCCCTTGGTCCATTTTCGAAGCTGCGCCTTGAGCTCCTCTAGCCCTACTATCGTCGATAGCTCCAAATCGAAATCATCCATCTTTCTTTTCATCTCGTCCATATGATGTTTGGTATTCGATCTCTCTTTAGCCCTTTACTGAACTGATGCAAATGAGCAAAAATTAGGATTAGAAGTCCATATCAACATTTTATTTCTTTCCATAATTAACTCCCTCCGTCCACAAGAATATGCACTCTTTTCTTTTTAGTCCATCCCACAAGAATATGCATTTTCTAATTTTGAAAACTTTTTTCTCTCTAATGATGTGAGACTCATTTTCCACTAACAATATTTTAATTGCTTTTTCTCTCTACATCTCTCTTACTTTACCAATTTGACATTAAAACTCGTGTCGTCCCCAAAATGCATATTCTTTGAGGGAAGGAAGGAGTAGTTCTAATTTTTTAATTTTGATATACCTACAAAAATTAGTGTCTTTTTTCCATTTTTGGTACAAGACCATGAAAATCTGTAACGTCACCAGAACTAAATAATTTAAGTTCCAATATTAAGAAGTGAAGAAACTTAGACAAATTACCCATTAATAATCTGATCAAGCAAACAAATAACAAAATTTGGATTTCACAGATTATGAACTAAATTATCTTTGTACTTGAAAACAAATCAAGATCAAAAAATGAATCAATTAAGCAAACAATTCGATTTCATAGATTATGAACCAAGCGATTCATTATGCACAAATAAAAAAAAAACTGAGCTATTGAAGTAAAACGCATTGAAATCAAATAACAAAAACATAATATAATTAACGAGATAAATTAGAATAGAAATAAATGTCACCAGAAATTCAAAGTCACCGAAGATTCAATTTTTACTCCAAGTTTTGTGAAGAAAAAATATCATCATCTCTCTCTCTCTCCTACTAATCCTAGCCGCCAAGAATAAGTTTGTGAAGTAAAAATATTATGCAAACCAATCTACTATATATTGAAAACCTGCCTCCAATCCCTCAAAAGGTGGAGTATTAAGTAACATATTATTATAGCATATCTCTTAATGACTCAAGTCCCTTGATGGACTTACGATATTAAACAACAAGGAAAGAGATGAATTAGCCATTGGTTCGAGTTCAGATGTTTAGAAATAATTAATTTGATTTACTTAATTAGGGTTTCTTAAATTTGTTAAAGTTGTTTGGTATATAATTCTTTTCTTAATTAATTGAAATAAGTAGATGAAAATTGTTGACCAATATTAATTGCTTCAATATTCTTTCCTTTTACCAATTAAGTTTTTTTTTAGTTTATTTCCTCTCGAATTTTTTTTTTCTTATATTTATGATTTTCTTTGCTTATATAAAGATTTTATTGTTGGACGCATTGGTAGGGGAATGTGGCTTCGCCACTGGTGTCAAATAAATCACGAAAAATAAACACAAAGTTTGCTATTCTCGCAGTAATCTCATCTATCAATATGCGATGATTTGTCAGTCTATTTTAAACACGTCATTCAATATATAAACATGTAATATACACTAAGGAAGAGAATTAACATTTCTAACATAAAATTGTCGCCACATTCGTGGGTATTTTGGCGAAAAGGGGACAGACGGGACAGTTGCGAAAATTGCAAACTTCATGATTTATATTTCAGTTTTTGTAAAGTGTGGAACTGGCCATAATTTGATCTATCTTTCGTGATTTATTAGACAATTTTCCCAAGACAAAATACTTATTTATCAACTTGGCACAAAGACAAACAGATGCACTACCATTTTGTTAGTCTTTCGACTAGTTTAATTGTAATATTCGCTGACCAAATCCTTTGGTTACTTTCATAGAAGACAGAACCGCTGTGGAACTGAACAATTTACTTAGGATTCTTGCAATTTGGTCTTATTTTATCTTATTATCAACAAAATTATCAACGAAGGAGTAAACTTTCCTTTTTGATTACTATGGCCTGTGTAATTTGTCATTTCATTAACCAAGACGTACGATATGCTTTCTTATTATAGGATAGATGTCAATTATCATTCTTCAACAAAAATAGACATATGCAATGTCTTCAATAAATGAAGCAAGTGCAATGTAGTCTCTGAAATTAAGTTATTCTAAGTTGTTCCTTTTCAACATTTATTTTTTCCGCATTTCAATTCGATTTTCCAACACGGCCCCGTCTCCCTAATCGACATTCAACCGTCGCACCAACTGATCAAGGCCGGCCTCCAAATCCGCCAACGCGATGGTCAAAAGCTCATCACCCTTGGCCTCAAAACCGAGCCTCGAATCAAGATGATCCCTACCATTGTTGAGCATATGATCCACCAAACGCCCATTCATCTTACTCCTCATTTTCTTGCTCGTCTTCCTCTCTATAACTGAAGCAACTGCTTCAACACTGCAGCAAGAACCGAGCCTCAGCACAAACACCCGGCTCCTCTCATCCTGCTTGCTCATCTTCAACATCAGCATCTCCGCAAGCTCCCTGCAGCTATAATCATTGAACTGGAAGAAGTGCTTCACCAATTGGCAGAACCCTTTGTTTAAACAGAAAGCATCCTTCATAGGCTTCGTGCAGCCCGCGAAGATCACAAGGACTGTGCCTTCCTTGACCGCTGACATGATCTCATCCAAAGCTTCCTCCCCGTATGTAATGTAGCTACCTGAAGTGTCTGAAGGGGCTAGTCGGTGTGCTTCGTCTATGAACAAGATCTCACCCCTTGTCTCTTGAATCTACAGTTGATGTTCAGTCAAGATGCTTATTTATCTACTTGCCATGATAAAAGACAAACAGATACACTACCTCTTTTACAGTCTTTCCCCTGGTTTCATCGTAATATTTACTGACCAAATCCGTTGGTTCAACCTGGGTTACGTTGGCTTGAAACATAAACCCTACAGAAGAGAGCAGTTTACATAGGATTCTTGCAACTGTGGTCTTGCCGGTGCCAGGGTTTCCCAGAAATGCCATGTGTGGGAGGTTTTTGCGGCCAAGGTTTACTCCCATGGCACAATTTCCGGAGATGAGATGCGCCTTCAGCTCGTCCAGTCCTATGATCTTCGATAGTTCAATATCCAATTCTTCCATTGCCCCTTTCATTCTCAGATTGGTATTCGATCACTCGGATTTGCTCTTGCTTTCAGTTGGCAGTAACCGCCATTAGTGTTATGAGATGGAGAGGTCTTCCATATTCCTCAGTAGGTGAAAATCCAATTGATAAACCTAACTAATAGGTAGAGACGCTTCCTAGCTCTCTAACTGATAGGTGGGGAATTCAAGTCACGTCGAGTGCGTTAGTGTGGGGTGTGTGCTAGTCGTGATTCAAAAAATTCTAAAACCATACATTCATCAATTGGTAAGACGTTTCCACTCCACCATCAAAACTACATATTTATATAGTACAACACAACACAAGCACAATAGATTATATGCAAGAAAGCTACTGGCTGCATAAGGCTAAATACTACTATACAAGTTCACATCTCAATATTTACACAAATTATTTCATCCTTACACTTACAATTTGCATAGCATCATAGAGAAGACAAGTGAAGGCGTACCTTGATCGCTTGTTTCTCCTTCGTATACTTCAACATTCTTAGGCGAGCAGAGAGGCTGTTACCTCGACTTGATCTGAAAAACTCGATTGTACCAGATTGAATGAAGGGTCATGTGGAAGAGGTCGTACTTGACGGGACTAGCATGCCACAGGAAGTGCTTCTGAACTCTTCGGACATTGAGTTGCATGTCGAGATACTTCTTCTCAGGGATGGAGACTAGTATGTCTTTCAAGTTTGGGATGTCCTTCTCAGCAATAATCACTGAGAAAGCGTCCCAGTTGAAGACCTCGAAGAACGGAGGCACAAAGTTATCAGATATTATGACCGGCACACACTCATAAAAGATGGCTTCGACTATCCTCGGGCTGTTGACTTCATATCCCTTTGGGCAGATGCAGTACTTGCTGCTTTTCATTTGATCGATGTAGTTCATTTTGCTGGGCACACCGGGGGGCATCCGGCCGAGTATTTTCATATCGGGCTCCTTGTCTTTCCAGTACTTGAGCAGGATCGGACGAAGATAGCCGTGCAGGCTCCCAGCATAGAAGGCGAGGATGCGTCTCTGTGATGGTGGCTTTCCTCCAATATCTTTAAGCGGGTTTCTGGCAGATCGGACATATGTTTCTGGAAGGGAGACGTCACGTCCTATCTTGAAGCCCATTGTTACATCAGCATTGCAAAGGGCTTTCATGCAGTGCTCCATATGGTGTCTCGTCTCGTATGGAGCCTGTACAATAATGTGTAGAAAAAAAAAATCACATGAAAACGGAGAAAATGTTAACACTTCATGCAAAAATGAGAGGGGGAGAGCATTACCCAGTCATGGCAGGCAACAAGAAAGTGGTCAGCTCCACCAGTTCTGTTCCAGAAACGATACTTTGCTGCGATCTTTTCTGAATAATTCCTCAAATACTGTCGTAAATTGGTCCGGTTGTGGGAATTGCGCACATAAAGTGTGTGCTCAAGCATCCGGGAACTGAATGGCATGTAGAACAGATGAGCCTTCCTAGGATCTTTCACAACAAAACGATTCTTCCGTTCCATTAGTTTCATAAACCACCCTTCGGATGCATACAGTCCTTTCAGTATTGGTTGATGAAAGATGGGCTTTTCGCCTTCCTTGTATACATATACCTTTAGTACTCGTTCCATGAGTTCGTAACTCCTGAGAGTTGCAAAACCAATTTTACAAACATAATAGAAATACAGAGTTGGCCAAAAAGAATAAATTTATATCTTCAGCTTTCAATACTAAACATTTTATCATCTATACTTGTCTTAATTTGAATTATAACATTCGATTTCGTAATCAGTTTAAAAGCCTATGAAAAATGCTTCCCATACACAAGCATGGTATATAGTGCACATCATAAGAGTAAAAAAAGCAACAAAATGCTATTTCAGATAATTTACTGAAAATTATAAGTTCTAACCTTTTGAACATAGATATATTTCGAAACAGAGGAGCGTGCAATTCCCGGTCATTCTTCAAGAAGGGAGCACTCTCAATCCTCGTCTTTGCTGCTAAAATTTCCTGGTCACGATCAGAAGCCCATCTCGGTCTCTACAGTCCGAACACAAAAAAGTTCATACATCAGCTGGAGTGAAAATCAAAGACATTAGCTCTACTTATATCAAGAAAATGACATACCATTGCACGTGAACGAGCACGATGGCGGACTAACAAACGTTCCATCTCATCTATAGGTGTTACAGTTTTAGGTGGCGTGTCACATGCCATCTTCTTCTTAGCAGACTTATTAGGCACTGAGGAAGCATTGTTAGGAAGAACTGAACCATCAGAAATTCTTGATCCCGATTCTGGTTTTTCCCCAACAACAGAACCAATCAACAAAGGTTTATCAAAAGAGACAACGGGAGTTGGCAAAATAACAGATCCGTCCGTGACCTTCTTCTCTTGAATCCCACCAGTTCTAGACTCTAACATAACCCCAGAGCTTGCCTCTTCAAGCTGAGTGTTGTTATCCACTGTAAAACCCTCTTCTAAGTCTACATCCACATCATCTAAGGCTTCATCCTCGACAAAATCAACATCTTCATCCGTTCCATCGCCATCTAAACCAGAATCCATCTCCTCTTTCCCATTCTTCTCCGTAGAGTCCTTCTCATCTTCGGCATTTACACGCGCGTTGTAACCTTCCGCGCTCTTCACTCCTCTAACCAACAGAGACTGCTCATTTTCCAAATTCAACACACCAGAAACATGAACCTTGTCATCAATCAAACTCTCAACAGCAGAATCCTCAAGCGATGGGGTAACAACAACAAGGTTTTCACTCTTTTCCTCGGGCAGCATCGACATCAGCGCGTTCCCATAGGGAAGCATCAAAGATTGGCATAACAAATGAGTCAAAGCAACCATTCCCACAATGATCACCCATTTCCTTTTCTCAAGCAATTGAACTTTAACAGAACGATCCATTGCACACGAAAAAAAAAACTAATTCTACTCGATCATGGCCCCCTAACTCTTAATTGAAAGGACTAAACTCTTCAATTCGTGAATTCCAGCTACCATTCCCACTTAGAGCTAAGAAATTGCAAGAGAAACTGTCTCAAACCGGACATTAAAAACCACAGGCATATAAAAATTCAATCTTGATCACAGAATAAAACCCAAAACCAGCAATTCCGGGAGGGGGAAACGTTAGTTATCTGCCATTAACTGTGCTCAAACTAGCAGCAGAAACACGAGTTTATACTTGAAAAAAAGGTGTGAAATTGTGGGGAATGGAGAGGCGGAAGCTTACGCAGTGAAAAGAAGAGAGAAAAGCAGCAGTGGTGAGAAGAGAGTGAAGCTTGCGAAGTGTCGGCGACCAGAGTGGTCCAAGCTTTGACGAGTTCATCTTTTTTAGTGGAAACCATCTCCTGCTACTACAGTAAGTATGGCGTTAAAGCAATCATTTTTCTAATAATTATGCTTTTATGGCCCTAAAAATATTTACAAATTATATATAAATAAAAAAAAAGTCAATATCATTTTCAATGTTAAACTATGTCCGTTAAGTATTTATTTTAAATGTCCTCAATTATGAGAAATATTTATTTAAATTTAAAATATCAAAATTAAAAGAAAAAATTAGTATATGATTTGTTGAAGTATTAAGCATCCACAATAAGTGACGGACTAGCCATAATCTACCCAAAAACTCCTTCTGTCACATCATCATGGACTTCCCACATCCCAGCAATAGGCTAGCTAACGCCCTAGCTAAGCAAGTAAATTCACAAATACGATGAATTCATTTTAATTGTTGGTGTTTATCAAATATTTAAAAAAATGAAGTGCAATGAGTTGTAAATATAGAGTATAAATAAAAAAAAATTAAAAAGAAAAAAATCGGTTAGCCTATCGCTTGCCACGCAATAGGCAGCCAGCGATCGGCTAACGCCTATTGTCCGCGGATGACCGCTCGTCAGTCTTCCGGACGTCTGTCGCGTTAGCCTAACGCAATAGTGGACGTCCGCTACGCCGTTCCCACTAGTCTATGGCTAGTCCGTACTGACGTCCCTTGTTGTGGATGCTCTTAGCATACAAACGAATCATGGTACTCCATATTTCGTGTCATGTCATTTAAAAATACTAACAAAATACATAATGCCATTTAGCGAGCCATTTCAAGATTCTAGTGGTTGAAAGATGGCCTACGAAAATATTTATACGAAGCTTATAGTTTGGGATTCAAAGAATACTACCCCATTAGCATTCGATATTGTTTCTAATACAAATACTAGTATGATGTTAAATTATATAAACACAAAAAACAACAATAAACTACTTATCCACACCATTGCAGAACAGATAATACCCATAAGTTCACACAAAACCACAGTTTTAAAGATTAGCACCATCACCAAAAAAAAAAAGATAAATCTGATTTTCTTGAATTATCCTTCATTAGGAATGTAAAATCACACTCATAAGAAGCATCACATACACTCAAGAGAATCTTTTGTGTTACATTAAACTAATGATACCTGTGTAAAAAAATAAAACAGAGTGATATCAAGTAATCATACATTCAAGCCAAAATCCAAACCTGTATGTTATATAAATTCAACTCTACTAAACTGCATAAACATCTATTTTGGCCACAGCTCTGAGAGAGGCTTCCCTTCTCTGCATGTCAGTACACATTCCAT
>JAOWBI010000086.1:4329042-4345957 GCA_028566235.1 Salvia elegans | reverse complement strand
AAATTCAGGTACACTTGCCAAAATCCATCCTAATTTTCAGAAATTTTCTCTGATCCTGTTTGTTTCGTGCAGATGGCGCAGTGGAATTGCCTGTTTTTATATTTAGTTGGCCGAATGATGAAGGAAATTTCGCAGCAGGCGACATTGCAACGATCAATGTGAGAGTTATTGGGAATAACGATAAGGGGAAATATGAATTTGAGTTTAGTCCTTATCTGATAGTGAATGATAAGATAGGAAACAGCAGTTTTATAACTGGGGTTTCTTTGCATTTGGATGGCGGAATCGACGATTGGAGAATCACTTTCAGCCCTCTCATGGTTGGTCTCTTCGATGTCCTCATCGTTGATGACCATTTCCGCGTCTTCGATTCCTCCTTGCACTTTCAAGTCAACCCAGGTTTTTTTCTCTCTTTATTGAAATCACAGCAACTCAATTTTTTATGCACGAATTAATTGGTGCTTGATTGAATTCATTGTGACCTTTTGTTACCTATGTGTGTAAAATACTTGATCAAATTCAAATTGGAACTTCTTGTAGAAAAGGGAAATGTGTGTTTAATTTGGGTTGGATTGGCTTATTTATTCCTAGTTGTGATCTACAATTTTGAGCAAATGTGTAGGAAAAATGTATCCTGCGGCAGGGATTTTGTTGTGGGGAGACGGAGCAGACGAGTTTGTAGCTGGAACGAGGGCTGAAGTGTTCATCCTCCCCAGAGATGCATTTGGCAATGAGGTCACTTCAACCAGTGAAGGATCAAGACTCTACACTTTCTCATTATCTGCAACGACCTCAGATGGAATCCCAGCAACTCTGCTCAACACATCTTTCAAAGGATGGAATCAGCAACAGCACCTCTGCCTTGAGTTCATTGCAGCTACTGCAGGAAGCCTCCTCCTTCATGTAGAAATCGAGAACCAAACATTGCACGGATCGCCACTACCGTTCATGGTGCATCCAGGTTGTTCACGCGTTGCATAAACTTGAATGCTCCATTTTTTTTTCATGCTCTTAGATTGATATCTACCAACTTTCTCTGCAGGGAAGCTGGATATATCCCGCTGTGCAGCACTGCTGAAGGTGGAAACGAAGCATTTCCAATTGTTCTCGAAGATGGAAGGGCTAATAAACCAGCATGATCAATATGGGAACTTGGTTTCTGGATCATATGAATTCGACCTTGAAGTTTTCGAGAAGGGAACCAATCTGTCCATGCCGTTATCTGATCTTCTCTTCAGAGACGTCGCCCCTGGAACTCAGTCGTTCTCCTTCACCCTATACGAGCCTGGGAACTTCACACTCAGTATATCAGATAAGAAGAAGAACACCCTGATATTAAACACACCATATGATTTCACTGTATATATAGGTACTTGAGAGATATGTACTCAACTTCCTCGTTTATGGACATTCGTGTCTCAACAAGGACTTTTTCTGGATGACTGAAACAGGTTACTGTGATGGAGTTAACAGCATAGTTAATGGATCGGGTTTAAATAGCTCTGTTGTTGGTGAAACTGCAAAGTTTTCGATTTTTTTGAGGGATGCCTATTTGTATCCTTCTCAGGTTCATCTAGAATACCTTCGAGTTCACATTATGCAGGTGTCTGATTCACAGATTATACAACCAAGAATACAAATAAGGGCGTCTAATGGTATGAAGTCATACAGCATATTTTTGTTCTAGTATTATAGGAAAATCATGCATCTGGATTCTCTTCTACAGGAAGCTTCTCCTCTGGAAAGTTGATTCATGGAGTGATTGATACAAGAAACAATGTAAGTTTATTTCTAGATCTCTTTCTTCTGTTTCCCATCAGATGATGATCACAAGAATTTTGGTCGTTAACAGATAAACGATAACTGGAATTTCAAGGCTAGCGACTTTGATGTTAGTTATAAATCTGAGAAGAGCGGCTTGCATGAGATCCGTGTTTTTTGTGGGAACATCGCCTTGAATGGTGGTCGTGCATTTGGAAAGGAAGTGACTGCAGGTTCCCATTCAAAAGTTCTTAGCAATGATGTCAGTAGGTCTGTTTTATAACAAGCCATTGCTTATGTTCTTCGTCCTGATGTTCATGGCTGATGCAGGGGCTGTCAATGTCTCACTCTCCGGGGTGGTGAGGTTTGCAGAGAAAGTGGCGAAGATGGTGAAAAATGACATAGTTGTGCGCCTCGTGGATTCCCATTCAAATCCTGTGCTTTTACAAGAGTCACACTTGAGATTGGAGATTGCTTCAATCAACAAATCTGCCTTCTCTACATGGGATTTTGCTGACAACAACAATGGGTTGTACACGGTTAAGTATCTTGCAAATGATATTGGAACCTATGAGATGTGTGCTTCTTATAAGGGAGAGCGCTTCGTGCCATGTCCCTTTGGTGTTCACGTCTATAACTGTAAGTACGTCGTCTGAGGCTTTGTTAGTACTGCAGTTTGTGTTCTCTACTAGTCCCATATCTACTTGGTAGAGATAAGATAACCATCTCTCCCTTATAACCATCATGTTATAAAAATCATTGTGCAGATGAGTATTTTCCTGTAGCTTGCAATGACACAGCTTCCATTTGGGAGGATGAGGCACTTGATTTTAATGTAATGAGAAATGACTCTTTTTTGGGTGCCAATGCAACGGTTGTTGAATATTCCAAGGTGGAAAGAAATGATCTGAGTTGTTCCTTAAATATATCAACCATGTTTATCTTGTGTGATTGGTTTGGTTTTGCAGCCAAGGCATGGTTCACTCCTACTGTACAGAAACAGTGTCTTTCGGTACACGCCATATAAGGATTTCTATGGGAACGATGATTTCTCTTATACGATGTCCGATTCAAATGGGAACCTTGCCTCTGCTGCTGTGGGTTTGCTCATTGTCTGCAGACCGCCTCAATTTGCTTCGATCCCAAGCAGCGTGCAAGCTGTAGAAGAGGGTGTAAGTCCCACATTCGGGTAAGAAAGAAAGCTTGCCTCTGAACTGTTGTCTACGATATGTCGATATCCTCCATGTCTGACAGAAGTTTCAAGAAATCTTTCTTATAGATCTCACAGACTTACAACACCTTGTAATAGTATATCAAATAAACCAGTCTGACAGATGCCCGACGTTTTGCTAATCTCAAGGTATACTATGTTTTAATTCATGCAGTGGTTTTAATGGATTTGAAGTCACTTATTCTGACTTGGGAGAAAATATAAGTGTCACTCTGAGTTCAAAATCTGGTACAGTTCAGCTATGTCCGACACAAGTGCAGTTTTGGAGGCCTAATTGGGACAAACTTTCAGTCCATAAAAAGGTTGATGAACTGAAGCTGATTGGTTGTATTGATGTAGTAAACTCAGCCCTGCAATCTATCCAATATTCCGGGTACATTGATATGATCACTTCGTGTTTGTGGATAAAAACATGGTCTGATTTGCTTCCCTTTGTGACAGAAACCATGATTTCTATGGTGATGATATGATCACACTTTATTCTGAGAACAGCAATGGGAGGAACGATGTCAACGTTCCCATCTTCGTGCTGCCTGTGAACGACGCTCCTGTGATAAACGCCCCATCATTCGTCGTATTAAACGATACGAGTGATGGAGTCCAGATTTTTCGTGACAATTCTGTTGGTGTTCACGACCCTGATCTTCAGAACTTTCCTGGTAATAATCAACATTTCTCAAAGAAATCAAGTAGTTGTTAAAATTTTATAAAGCTTTTGAGGTGTAGGAAACCATTCCCGTTTCTTGATCGTGTTGACGATGGAGGTGAGCGATGGATTCCTGTCGACGAGCCTCCCTGCAGAGCTCGTCTCCTCGACTGAGTTGAAGATGAAGAGCAGCTATCAATGGCAGCCTCTCCAAACATTTGTTACAATATCAAAGCATTTCATGGTGAGAGCAAAGGGAATCAGATTTAGGGGTGCAATTGAGGAATGCAACAGTATCTTGCAGAAGCTATCTTACCATGTGAGTCCATTAGGAATTCATAGCGCTACAATGGCACAGCGGATTTCATCCTCGTTTAACCTAAATGCTTTATCCCTCTCTCCCTCTCACTCTGCAGGAAGGCCAGCATGGAGCTGTGTTGACACTGACAGTGAATGATCTTGGTAACCATGGATGCTACCCTAACTGTGATCAGATGATGTCGATGCCTCTGTTTGCTGAGTCAACAGTAAACCTCGTACGATACAAGCCCATGAGTTCATTGGCAGCTCATAGTAAGATGTGATCATAGTTTTAGGCTTAAAATAGAGAGAAAAAGAAACACTAAGTTTGAGGTTTGGTGCAGTTTTAGGATCTGCTATCGTAGTCGAATCGATACTGGTGATATCTCTTGGGTTGCTGCTGCTGTTCTTCATATGCAAATGTGCCGTTGTTTTAGCCCGGGGAAGAGGAGGAGGAAGGCTAAGGAGATTGAGCTATCCAAACCTGAGCATTCTTCTAAAGAAAATGTAAGCTGATTTTTTATTCTAATATTTAATATTGTAGAATAAAATTCTAAAAGATGTTGCATTTGCAGCTAGATATGGATGCTTCTGAAAATGAGAGATAGGTGCCATGCATATGTGGAGGACAGGACTTAAGCTCCAACAAGTTTCTACTTATCCAAATTTTAGTTTATTGTTAGCTCATCGAAATTCGACTTATCTTAAACTGACTTGTAGAGTCATGGCTAAATGCTTGGGATCATATAAACTGTTTTTCATCTAGAATGTGGTTCCATAAAATGAAAAAAGATATGCCGAGCTACATTATTCATACATTTTATTTGGGGAAGAAGTCGTATGCATAATCTAGAAGCCTAACCTCATATGATTCTAGTGATTATTTTGGTGGGAGCGTTTCGAACTGCTTTATGAAAGCATATATATGTTGGTTGATCTCATCTGGCCTTTCTTGATTGATAAAGTGAGCAGCACCTTCAAGCACGACCACGTCCTCCAACAATGGCACGAATTGCTTGAATCCGCCTCCATGTATGTAATCTTTGGTCCCAGGAATATGATAAGTAGGGTCAAATTCCCCGGTGATGAACTTTGATGGCACTGTTACTCCAACTCCCGACCAGGGGGCGTTCAGTTCACAGTTTCTGTAATTAGCAGCAGCAACACAAGTAAGTAGAAATGAATGGTAGTAGAATTAGGTATGTTAAGTCCGGATAAGGCCATAAATGAGATCAGTTACTCTGATTTTGGCTCGACAAAGTTCGTTCAATCTATTAACGGAGCTCATTAGATAAAGAGATAAGGCTTTCAGCTAAAAACCACAAGTGGTGGGGGAAAATACTCACAAGACAAACACACGATAGTAGTTCAGTCCTCCGGTGAAACCATTCTTCTCAAATTTGGTAACATAATAGTCAAGATCATCCTCTGTCAACCAAGGCGCTCTATCAATGGAGTAGATAAATCCTTTGCCCTTAGGGAAGAAAAAGGGAGCAGGCTCGCGGAATGAAAGAATGTTCTTGAGAACCTCCTTGGTGCCAACCTTCTTAAACTCAGCTTCTATATCACCAGGCTCCTGCAAAATTTACAAGAAAAATATGCATTTAATAATTTAAATATGTATGAGAATTTAGGTCCTGCAATTATTTACTGAATCACTGGCCACAGAAAATGCTCGCAAATAGCTTCATGTTCCATCTAAACTTTGCCTTCAAGATCAGAAAATTTATTCCCAAGAAACGAGACATACTAAAACGTGAGATTATGGGTAAAGGATTAAATCATTGAATAATGGTTTGTTGTTGGCAATAAAATATAGTAATTGTTCAAAGTTGTGTATGGCTCAGTCTTTACCTCATAATCATATAGATTCAAACAAACTCCAACAAATAAATGAAGGTCTTAAATCCAATCAATAGTCCAACAAATGGAATACAACAAAGCAAGCAAATTGTTGTATTCTCCCACTTAAAAAATTAGAAGCAAGCAAACTGTTGATTTTACTATTCAAAGCAAGTGATCAACTCATTCTAATTTCCTCACAGAAATTCAAAATCCAAACCAGCCACAAATATTCCTGCAAAATCACATCTTTCGTGGAACATACCAATATTCACCACGTCAAGAGCAAATTCAAGAATCTAGACATGCTCCAATCCAATTATACAAGCACACTCCAACCAATAAATGAAGGTTCTATAATCAAATTCATAGTTCTAAACAAAAAAGGTAAGGTAAGTAAGAAACGATAGCCAACCTGAAACCTGCAGATATAGTGATCATCACCATACAATTTCCGAAACGACTCAACCGGATTCGCCTCAGGATTTCCGGGGAAAAAAGGCACGCTGAGATTGACCAAAGCCCTGACTCTGTCAGGCCTGTACATAGCGAGATGCCAAGCTACGTTGGCGCCCCAGTCATGCCCAACAACAAACACCTTCTCTTCATTCGGCGCCACCGCGTCCAGCAGCGCGATCAGGTCGCCAACCAGGTGCATGATGGTGAATTTCGACGGGTCCTCCAGCGGCGCGCCAGTGGTTTCTCCGTAGCCTCTCATATCCGGAGCCACCACGTGGTAACCTTGCGCCGCCACGAAAGTCATCTGGTGGCGCCACGAGTACCAGAGCTCCGGGAAGCCGTGGATGAAGAGCACTAGCGGCCCCTCGCCGACCTCCGCCACGTGCATCTGCAAGCCGTTGACGGGAATCAGTCTGTGCTCTATTTTCTCCATTTTCTTTTCTCACTACAAACAAAAGTGTATGATTTTCTCAGTCTTTCCCTCCATCCATCAGCAGTTTTAAATAAATGAACTACTATTAAAAAGGAAATTATCGATTTGCAATAATTCCAATTTGATTTGAATAACAATTTTGTACTAAATATGTCAATGGTCAAATTGTTGAAGCCGCCGCATCCTCTCTCGGTCGCAGCAGCCAATGAGATACTGAGATTGTTCTACTCTATCCAAACTTGAAAATTCTAAGAAAGAAATGTAAGTAGATATACCAAATCATCAACTCTTTTGAACAAACATATGTCAAGCTACATTACTCATTCATTCAGAGGAAGAAGAAGAAGTTGAAGTTGTATACATAAGCTTGAAGCCTAGTCTCAAGCGATTCCAGTGATTAGAACTGCTTTATAAAAGCATATATAAGTTCATTGATCTCGTCTGGCCTTTCTTGATTGACAAAGTGAGCAGCACCTTCAAGCACGACCACGTCCTCCAACAACGGCACGAATTTCTTGAATCCACCTCCGTGTATGAAATCTTTGGTCCCAGGGATATGATAAACAAGGTCAAATTCCCCAGTGATGAACTTCGTTGGCACTGTTACTCCAGCTCCTGACCAGGGGGCGTTCAGTTCCCAGTTTCTGCAGCAACACAAGTAGAAGTAAGCGCTAGTCGAATTAGGTATCTTAGTCCGGATAAGGCTATAAATCAGATGGGCTACTCCAATGTCGGGTCCATAATGGTTGAAAAAAAACGGTTAATTGAATAAAGCTTGACAATACAGATACTCAAGCCCGTCCATTGTACTCCCTAATGCAATTTTCATATGAAGAAACGAAGATCCCAAATGCAATTTTCAGTAAAAGTGATGAAGGCAACAAAACCACAAGTGATGAGGAAATGCTCACAAGCGAAGCGCACGGTAGTAATTCACTCCTCCAGTGAAGCCACTGTTCTCAAATCTGCTAACATAATATTCAAGATCATGCTCCGTCAACCAAGGTGCTCTATCAATGGAGTAGGTAAATCCTTTGCCCTTAGGGAAGAACAGGGGAGCAGGCTCACGGAATGAAAGCATGTTCTTGAGAACCTCCTTGGTGCCAACCTTCTTAAACTCAGCTTCTATATCACCGGGTTCCTACAATTTTCCATGTAAACTCTCCCTCTAAGATCAGAAACTTTGTTCTCAAGAATTAATGAGATACTAAAATATGAGAATACATGCAAGTGATTAAATAATGGTTTGTTGTTGGGAATAAATATGAATGTTCAAAATTTCAGATCAGCATTCTCTACAACAAGACAATCAAGATCCATGGCTCTTCTTTATTAAGATCAAATCATTCTAATTTCCTCACTGAAAATTAAGATCCCAACTCAAAAATCACATCTTTAGTGGTAAAAAAATTCAACATTCACTACCCCAATAGCATAGTCAAGAATCTAGACAACCCCCAATCACAAATAAATGAGAAAGTTGTATAATCCAATTGATAGTTCAACCTCTACGAAAAGAAAATTTAGGATGTTGATGGAAAATAATCTAACAAATAGGAAGAACTAAGTAATTAAATCATTCTAAACAGAAAATGTAAAGGAAGTAAGTCAACCTGAAACCTGCAGATATAGTGATCATCGCCATACAATTTCTGAAACGACTCAACCGCATTCATCGCAGGATTCCTGGGGGTAAAAGGGACGCTGAGATTGACCAAAGCCCTGACTCTATCAGGCCGATACATAGCGAGATGCCAAGCCACGTTGGCGCCCCAGTCATGCCCAACAACAAACACCTTCTCTTCATTCGGCGCCACCGCCTCCAGCAGCGCGATCAGGTCGCCAACCAGGTGCATTATGGTGAATTTCGACGGGTCCTCCAGCGGCGCACCAGTGGTTTCGCCGTATCCTCTCATATCCGGCGCCACCGCGTGGTAGCCGCGCGCCGCCACGAACGTCATCTGGTGGCGCCACGAGTACCAGAGCTCCGGGAAGCCGTGGATGAAGAGGACTAGCGGCCCCTCTCCGACCTCCGCTACGTGCATCTGCAGGCCGTTCACGGGAATCAATTTGTGCTCTATTTTCTCCATTTTCCTTTTTCTTTTGTGGTGCCGAGTGCCGACGGAGGGGATGACTGACTGAGCTTTTGCTAAAGAAGGTATAGCTTATCTTTTTGTGTTTGGTGAAAAGTTAGGCCATAACTTTAATTTTTCAGAAAGAGCCTTTTATATCTTAATACTTCCTCCGTTCCAGTCTAAGAGTTATATTTTATTATTTTTATTCGTTCAATTTAAGAGTTCCATTTAAAATTTATCATATTTGGACATAAAATGTAATCTCATTATTGATGAAATAAATACTCAAATGTCATTTCTTTCATAAAAATAAAACAAAACAAAATCCTAAACATACCAAAAGTCAAAATGGTCTCATTTTCCACTACCTCACTCCAATTATTACACACTGCAACAATTTCTTAAAACTCATACTCTAAGTAAATTGCACTCCTAAACTGGGATGGATGGACTACTTTATATTTCTTCTTTTATCTCTTACGGTGTATCAATTTTTTATTAAAATTTACGGAGTATGTCATTTACAAATAAGATTATGTTTTTAGGACGGATGGAATGGGTAGTTTAAATGCTTTTCTCAGCTTTATGAATAGTTCCTTTCTGTTTGTTGGTTGTTTGATAGAGAATTGCATAAAGTAGTTTCAACGTGTTTGGTTCACATCTACCTTTGTAAGGAGAACAATGGTGAAGGACATTTTTACCTTCATTTGAAATTTTACTACTACTAATTTGCCAAAAAATGTTTATGAAAACAAGATGTAGGATATAGACAAAATAACCTCATTTGCAATCATATAGTAATATGTTTCATAGTACTATCAATCAATGCCACCACAAAAAAACAAGAACGAAGAATCATATCCACAAAATTAAAAGAATGATGATCACTTATTTCATTTCTATACAGAAAGAAATATGATCAACATTTATGACAAGCATTTTCATGCCTTTTCACACTAACAAGTTAACCAAACAGGGAGAAAATGTGTGAAAGAAAAAGGCATTTTCATACCTTTTCAAGTTAATCCAAACATTTATTTGAACCCTTTCGCTAACCGTTTTACTGACAAAGACTATTAAGTTTAATAGCTTTAAATTCTTAAATATTACTCCCTCCGTCCATAAAAAATAATTAAAGTGGAGAAATTGTAAAGTAAGGAAAGGAATAATGTAGATAAAACTCTTCTTTACATTATTCTCTTTCTTAGTTTACTATTTATCCACTTTAACTATTTATTATCATTTTTACAATACGAGTGCTCAAAAGTGACTGGGACTGCTAAAGTGGGACGGAGGGAGTAAATGATAATGAGTGTCCACGATAGGGAGCCGCGGCTCCTGGAACATTTAAGAAAAAGAATAATATAGAGTAGATATGCAAAAGAGTCTTTTTTACATTATTTTTTCTCTTACTTTCTCCACTTTAACTATTTATTACTCTTACTATTTTTTCAAAAACGAGTGCAGAAAATGAAACGCCTCTATTAAAGCAAAACGGAGAGAGTCTTATATAAAGCCAATTTGAATTAATAAGAATATGTTTGCGAATATACTTCTTCTCACTGATGAAAATGAATTATGATGACATCCATCTGCTATATATCAATTTTTAGTTATTATTTTTCTATTTTGCTATTTTTCTTTATCTGGCTTTCGAGTCACAAACCATATGGCGACGTGATGAATTTGACGTCCCCGAGGACACGGCTGGGCCGCGGCTCCCTATGGGGGTGGACAAGGTGGGCAGCGGCCGGGGGCGTGGACATAGGCGCGCCGTGGAGTTGGCGCGGACACGGCGCATGGAAGGGAGCCGTGGCGCCGGAATTCTTTTTTTTTTTTTTTTAATTTCTATAAATACTGCATTTTATACATTTTCACCTCACACACATTTTACACCTTAATTTTCACTCTCTATATTTTTGTTGTCTCAATATGCAATGTGAAGATGGTGATTACACATTTAAATTATGCGGTTTTTTTCTAATTATTATAGTTCGATAATTTTTATTCTAATTGAATTAAAATATACCAACAATTTTAAAAATAATGTAATTTGTGATTGTTGCTTGTCCACTATTGGGCTAGACAAATTTTTTTGTGGCTGAGGATAAGTTTTTGTAGCTGTGGACAAGAATTTATGGTTTGGCCAAACTATTGTGGACACTCTAATTGTAATAGCCTCTCATATCCGGCCCCATCGCGTGGTAACCTTGCTCCACTAGGAACATCATCTGGTGGCGCCACGAGTACCAGAGGTCCGGGAAGCCATGCCCGTGGATGAAGAGCACTAGCAGCCGGCCCTCGCCGACCTCCGACACATGCATCTGCATGCCGTTATTGAAGGGGATTAATCTGTGCTCTATTTACTCCATTTTCTTTTTGGGAGATGATTTACTCTACTCTCGTACAGGCAAACAAGAGTTAATAATTTTCTCAGTCTCTCTCTCCATCCATCACGTTTGAATTGTCTTTTTCATTTATTTATTTTTATTTTAGAATTTTAATTAGTATTCTAAATGTACAAAATCCATCATTTGTTTATATTCTTTGTGGACTTAATAATTATCCAACACAAAAAATCACTTATTCGTGTCTACTATTATTCTACACTATACTTCGAATCAAGAGTATTTTATTTCAATTATTTTCATATACATACTACCTCAGTCTGTCATTAATTATGACAAATCAATTAGGCTCATATTTAAGAAATAGGAGTATAAAAAAATTGACTGAAAAATTAATAGAATGTGAAACAAAAACACAATTTTGGTTTAATCAAAAGAACTGATCCTTTCTAATTCCATAATCTTGATTTTTTTAATGAAAATATCTAAATATTTGCAAATATTTGATAATTATCATAAATTGATACTTTCTTTATTCCGTAATAGGAGTCCTATTTAGTTATAGCACCGGTTTTAAAAAATGTGAAAAAAAAGTGAGTTGAATAAGTTAGTGGAATATGTGTCATACTTATATATATTAGTGTTATAATAAACTGTTAGTAGAATATGTGACCTACTTACCATTTATGGTAAAAGTGAAATAAGACTCTTATTGCGGGACGAACCAAAATGATATGACTCTTATATTCTGGGATGAAGGGAGTAATTGACAACTATGTCAACAATCTATATTATGGATGTCAACGCGTAGACATTTGTACGTTAACTAAATGTAGTTGACATCTTGATATACATATATCTTCTGTTGACATGTAGATATAAATGTCAACTACATTGGCATACAAATGTCTACGTGTTGACATCCATAGCGTAGGTTATTGAAATAGTTGTAGTTAGTATTTTAAGATAGTTGTCAACCTAACATGACCATCTCTAGATATTATGTAGAATTCTCTAGATATTAGCAATAACAATATCTAGATATTTTTAGAAGAATTATCTAGATATAGAATTCTCTAGATTATTGATAGTATTGTTTAGAATATAAAAGAACGAAGTGAAGAATTCTAGAGTAAGTTAGGAATGGCTATAAATATGAGATATTATATCATTTTGCACAAGTTATGGAGTTTGAAAATAAAATGTTCCTTAGTTTTCCTATATCACCAACATCTCATAATTCATTTGTCATATATTTCACTAATTGTTTCTCAAATATTTTCTCCAAACTAAATTTCTCCTCCAACACATATTTTATATTCCAACACGAATTCCAGTAACATACAATAACGACTAATCGGATTTAGATAACGGGAACATATCGGATCAGCTAGTCGCTTGAACAACATATGTCTTACTACATTATCATACATTCATTAGGGGAATAAGAAGAAGGTATAGTTGCACTCCGACACCGACTTCGACTCCGGCTTTGGCTCTGGCTCCAACTCTAGCTCCCGCCGACCTCAGTATGTGGAACGCCTTGATTTACAAAGCATGCGTCTTAAAGAGTTTCATACTCTAATGATTATAAAACTAAACAAGTTCGAGTTGGAGTTTGACCTCAAGTTCAGCTCGTTTGATATTCAAATAATTGTAAGTTTATTAAAAGATTGTAAAATCTTTTAACGAGTAGCAAATTTACAAAGCTCAATTCCGTAGCTTCTCACACATATTTTCGTCGAAAATCGGGTTAGCGGGCAGCATCCTCGGTCCGACCCGCTAGCGAGTGCAAGATTGGCTTCAATTGTTGGTTTCTCTTTATCGGTTGATGGTAATTGCGTATTATTAATTCCTAAAAGTAATTGTTTAACTTTGTAATGTTACTCTTGTCCAATTTAAGGAAATACTGCAACAGTACTTAAATTGAATTGCCCGTTTTGCAGCGAAAACTGAAGTCAAAGGAGTAAAATCGAGGTATGCTTTTCCAGAAAAATATAATTTTTCTGTTCATCTTTGAGAGCTTGGAAGTTGGAACTCATCACTCGACTTTAACTTATGAAAAAAAAAAAAATATGTATGATATATGAAAACATTAATTCCTCTTTTAACTGCTAAATTCCAAAAAAATGAAAATTTGTTCAAAAATATGAAAATTGTTGATGAGTAGTTGTGTACATTTGTTTGTTGGATAGAATAGTTGAGGAAGCCAATTGGTAGCGTATAATATTGTTGTTTCTGGATGCATTCAATTTTCCTGTATACATGATTGTTGTATTGTACTAATATACAATGATCCGTTGGTACTAGTATTTGTTTAAAAAAATTACGTTGTGTCGTTGAAATGATCGAAAATATTCCCTTAGGATGTACAGATATTTGTTTTTGAGTCGGGGTCTGTTTCAACCACGTAATATGCAAATAGTGGTGCAAGACATTGCCACTGTCTTAACCTCGGACCATCCCCTACATTTTAACCTCGGCAGAGATGCTCAAGATATAACCTTGTCGTCCCACCTCTCTGCAACACTATCATCTTACCACATCTATGTAGTTTCTGTTGACTCCATTGACTCCCATCTCAGATGTCGAAAATGGGGCTGGGAAGAAGCAGGCTGCTAGATACTCCTCCACCTGAATCTTCAACTTTCTTGTATTCACATTCATTCTTCTATAACTATTCTGCTCAAGAAATTGCTAAGTTAGTACCTTCGTTGTTTCATTTCCAAATCATCTCGGATTTTCTACTAAGTCGAGTCACTACAAAATAAAAAAGGAATACCAAAATAGTATATTCCAAACAATATACAGTAGGGAGTAATATATGTAACTTAGTGAACTTTTTTTGTCACAATTTGGAACGGGTGTTACATGAAGGAAGAAAATATATGACATCTATTTACAGTAGATCAAAAACTTCACGTATTAACCACTTAAATTTGTGTCAGTAATATCCTAAGGCCTAATTAACACTGCTATTAAGGGTTACATATGCACTAACTTCTTCCAATTTTGATTTAACAAGAATCGTCCAACTAGACTACCTGAATTCTTTCTCTCGCCTCTTAATATTTGCTGTTGCACCACCAAAACTGAAGCGTTACTGCTAAAGTCAGAGGAGGCCATGTACTCTCCAATAACTCCCAACTCACCGATTTCAGTCCAATTCGATAGTCCTTGAAAGAGAACAGGATTTACATGGTTTCTCCCCACGATCCAAAGATCATAGCACACGTCATTCATTGCGTGAATAACAGCCAGAGTTTCCTCCCCGTTTTTCACCACTGCCTCTCGATAGACGACATGCTCATTTGCTTCGTATTTCACCCAAAAAGACGTCACCAATTGATCATCAAGCTTCTTCTCCACTTCGATGTCTCCCTCGTTTTCGTGCGAGAGAAATCTGACGACAGTGAGTGATATATCCGGACATCTAGCAGCAGCACGGTCTGCATAAGAAAGTGCCTCTCTAGAATCTGCTCCACCCAAGAATAGAAGGATAAAGTGATGCATTGATTTTCTCAAAACACCAGAAATAAGACTTGGGTACTCCTTCTTGCTCACCAGAACTCCTACCGAGCAAGGCGCGTGTTTCAACACGTTAAAAATCAGTGATTGAGAGGTTGAATTCCTAGCCGGCGTTCCTCTCGTGTGATCAATTATTATATGGGGAACCGGTACAATGATCAAACACGCTTGCTTAGTAAGAGCTAGCTCGCATACGTCTTGATGCATGCTTCTCTTAGGACTGATTGCTGTATAAGAATGCATTGTTATGTACTCACCTCTAGCTTCACCAAAAATCTTCAGAGCATTATGTATTGAACTGAATCTGCATCCTTCTGCTCCATTTTCCTCTTCACTTTCATGGTCGATGAACACTGGGTTGGCACGACCAACGAGCTCAATTAGGCGTAAAGTATGGAGTGCAATAGGAGTGCTAGCAGTTGGATTAAGAAGCTCTAGTAAATTCATCACTCCGTACAGATTCTCTTCCTCATCGATACACGTTACAAGATGGAGTTCACTGTTAGGCAAAGTGTGTTGTATTGTGCGCCTCATGTTCAGCATATATGGCCTCGCGGGATCATGGAGTATCCTGATCAAGGGCGCAGCTATAACAGTCACAGCTATTGTCAACAGGACCAGCATTGTGAATTCTGGGACTTGCAGAATCTGCAAATGCCACAAAAAGATCATGAGAGAAAGAGGGAGAGAGATCGACTGTGCACCAAAAATTGATAAGTAACAACGAGTATTACAGATATAAAGATACCTTGAAATCCATCCAATGGATAAACAACAAAAACTCCACTTCACCCCTCAAACTCAAAATCAGGCTCAGAGTGAGGCTATCTCTAATGGTCCAGTCCAAGAAACGGGCAATGGCAAGAGTGGACACCATTTTCATGATGTATCCAGTCAAGACCACATAAAGCAGCGGCCGCAGATATTCCCAATGGCCGCTCATGGACGAAAGATCTGTTATCATGCCTACATACATGCAAGAAAATGGCATGAAAATGTTGGTCAATATGGTCTCGCTTTTCTCCACTAGAATGGCTCCTAACGGAGGGCCATCAGGCACGGCCAAGCCAAGCCACAACGGCCCATTGGCAATAGCAAGCCCCAGCGCGTCAGCAACAAAAGCAACAACAAAAACTCCCAACAATATGCCAATCACATACACCTGATCCACCGGCTTCCCTACAGGGGTTGTCCTGATAATCCATATCATGAACTGTCTCACACCGCCAAATATAGACGCTTGAACCACAGCCAACGAGATGATGTACCATAAAGCAGCTATAGGATGGTTTTCACCTTGCCTGGAGGCCTCGAATATAACTACACCATTCATTCCTATCACATCACCGATCAATGCAATGGATAGCGCCACCCTCCCAATTTCAGAGCTGAGTAAGTTGAGCTCCTTCATGATCGGATAAAGAACGGGAAAGGCTGTCATAGCCAAAGATGAGGTTATCCCCATAACCGCAGAAGCTTTCACCAGCTCGGGAGCCATAGACTTCCTCCAATAAAATGCAACAGCTACGCCACAACAAAGTGGCACCATCACCCCAAATAGGGCAATGTACCAATGCTTTTTATCCGCTTTCCGTACTGCAAATATGTCCATTTTCACACCAGATATAAAGAGATAAAACATGAATCCTACGACTCCCATATTCTTGATCACATAATACCCATTATCAGGAAACATATACATTCGAAACTTCTCATTACGGCATAACACAGATGGCCCAAGTATAATTCCACCCTACACATCAATCAAAGACGAAAAAGAACAAATTAGCATGTAGTAAAATAATTAGGTTAAGGTCCATACCAACATTTCCACAAACACCTAGTGTACAACCAAAATTAACACAAATTGAAACGAATCCAGATGCTAGAACTCACTCACAATGATCTCCGAGATGATCTTTGGCTGCCCGAATGGCTTCAGGAGGAGGCGGACGACGCGAGAGACAATGATGAGAAACGTTAGCTCCACCATAATTAGGGGAAAAGAGGATTTTAACGGATTTTGGCCATAGAAAACGCCTAACAGATTTTCGTTGTATTTCGTCCTACATATATAAGGATAATTCGCCGGCATTTTGAAGGTTTCTGATTTTTCTAGAATTCTTCCATTGATTTACAGTAGAGAGAGGATCATGTTTTGCTGCCATGAGATGACGTTGTAAGAAACTAATTTAACGGTTTAGCGTAACTTCGGTTTTGTCACTTTGTGTGTATAGTTTTGTTTGTTTTTTTATTTCCCATTTTATACGGTATATTAATAAACGTATTTTA
>JAOWBI010000086.1:3951064-3962587 GCA_028566235.1 Salvia elegans | reverse complement strand
GAGCAAATGCTATTGAGATAATGTCACCATGGCGTAGCTTTGCTTCAAAACTATTTTTGTTCAGTCTCTCCGAGTTTAAATATGTCCCATTTGTGCTACAAAAAAAATAAGAAGAATCAGAATATTTTTATCTCAAATTTATGAATGTGTCCCTGATAAGATAACTCACCTAGAATCTTTCAAGAACACGGAACAGCTTGCCAATTGCTGTTCTGTATCTCCAGTAATCTTCTTTCGGTATATCTTGCAATGATTAGCACTAACTGCTGGTGTAATGATCTGAAAACGTGCATCATCTACTAGCCGACCAATGCAATGTTCGTTTGAAGTTAGAAGCATATTCATGCCCTGATTTCAAAACTTGAATCAGCCAGATTCTTAAGAAGTGAAATCAGGATCACTGCCAATAGAATATGAACACGAAGGCATACAAAAACATCCAAACAGTATGCTCTTAAGCTATCGAAATCAAATATAATCGGCTTTATTGAACATAGGTCAAAGAGCAGAATCAAGATAATGTCAATGTTCTCCATAGGAGCATAGTAGAAATGAACATACATACATATATATATATATATATATATATATATACATGTTCTCCATAGGAGCATAGTAGAAATGAACATATATATATATATATATATATGTAAACAGCTAAAAAATCACCGAAGGGTAGATTTGAATTGAAGACCAAACTGATCACAAACTTGTCCAAATTAGTAAAGAGCTAATGCATAAACCATTCAAACACATTGTGGTAAAACATAGGAACCATCCACAAACACCTTCCGATAATCTCATATCTTCCCATTGATTTCCACACAGAAGATATGCACAGATGAAACTAAAAGGAGAGAGTAATCACTTGTTCCCAGATTTCAGATTACATAGTAATACTACCATTCAGCTTGGTATATCTTACTGATCTAACCCACAAGTTTTAAGGACTCGATTAGAAGGCAGCATATAAAAATGTAACCGAAACCATAGCAATAAGCATGTACTCGTACTACATTGCTAACGAAATTAGTCCTGTAAGAGGTCCCAATCTAATTATGAACATTGCCAACTAATTATAGACATAACACTCTCCATAATTGCAAGTAATATGCTAATGTGATCTTAAAATGCGAACAATAGCCTCTTAGAGCTATACCGAAGATGAAAGCAAGCAGTTTATACGATTGAGATGGAACTATAATCAAAATCGGGCATGAATTTCAACTGACCCTGTATCATCAAACAAGAAAAAAGAGACCTGATTGCGCTTGCGCGCCTTCTCAGATATGGCCGTGAGCACTCCCCAAACACCGGGATCAGAGTACTGAAGCGGCTGAGCGGCAATTTTGGCCGCCACCGATGATATGAACTCTTCAGCGGTCTGCAGATTTCTCAAAAGCGGAGTATTACTGCAGTTGTCGCCAAGGCGCATGGAGGGAGAGTTGAGGGCCGAGTGAGGGCTCGGGCTGGGCTTATCGGGCCGCGGAGTTGACGAATTCTCGTCTTCGTCAGCCATAACCCCGAATGAGTGTGAAAAGGGCTTCGATTATGGCGCGGATTTTGAAAACCCTAATTCTATTTCCGTAGCGTCTGAGGGAAGCTGACGAATAATACAAATATAAAGAATAATGGGTCTAAAAAATTAGTGGAGTGTGGTCCACTTTTTTATCCTCTATAACAACATCTCTAAGGGATAAAGATATATTGAGAAGGCTCATTTACCTTTTCTAAAAAGTATTATAATTTCTTAAAAAGTAATGAATTTCAAGAAAATAAGATAGATTAAAAAAGCAAACAAAATAACTAACTTTATATTTTTCTATCAAGAAGAGGTAAAAATATCTTCTCAAAATGAAAGAAGGTATAATACCTCCTCAAATACTCTTTTCATTGGAGCATGAAATTTTATGAAGAAGAGGTAAATATGATAGTTATTTCTCTTTACCTCTCCATTTACCCTTTCTCTTGAAGATGCTCTAATAGAATATGAGTGAAGTGAGTTAATAAAATGAGACTTATTTACTAATTACAACTCTATAATAAAAGGTAAAATATGACTCTTATTGTAGGACGAATAATATGACTTTTATTATAAGATGAAGAGTGTAGTAACTAATTTTTTACTTTCTCACTATAAATGATCAATTTTCATTTTTTAACAAAAAAAGCCTAATGTATATATTATTTCCCATTTATCATGTTTTTACTTTATTATCAATCTTACTTTGTCATCACTCAATTAAATCTAATAAAATATCATTTTTCGGCTTAAAATCCATCATTTGCATGAAAGTATTAAATTAAGAATTTTGTATTGATAAGAAAGGAATGAATATTTTATGGAAAAAATAAAATGAAGTTGAGTTGAAGTAAAAATAAAATTGATCAAAAATACCGTGAACTTTTACTAGTATTTTCCACAAATTTTAAAAATAGTCTTAAAAATTACTACTACGACTTTAGTGTGAGAAATCCGCACAATTCGACATTTTCCGTCTCAAAGAAATAAGGACATTTGGGTTAGCATGAAAATTAATGTATAATTGGTGAAGTAAGAGAGATGAAGATAACTGTGTTAGTGGATAGTGTGACCCACATTATTAGTGTTTAATAGTGGACTCTTGTAGTATAAATTATACTCCCTCCGTCCCAACTAAGTTGATACAAAATTTTTGGGCACGAAGATTAGGCCATCCACATCCGTGTGTCAATATCTTCTCTTAACCGTCTCATCCCTTAAGTATTCATGGGCCCCAGTGCACTTTTTACCCCATCTCTTAACTAAGAGACAGCACCTCCATCCCTCCATCTCTTAACCATCTCATCATTTAACTATTCATTCAATTTCATTTTTTTTATTTTTATTTCCAATAAGTTCAATTAATAAAAACCCATTTCATTAAATAAAAGAAAATTATAATTTAAAATCCTAAAAAAATACAAAAAACACATCATTAAAATCTTAAAAAAAATAAAAAGGCATAATTTAAAAGACTAGAAATTAAAAAGGGCACACTTGAATCACTACTCCACCGGCGAATCATCCCCCGAATACGGTGGCGGTGCACCGAAGCTAGACGGAGGTGGAATACCAAGTTGACTTGCCAGGTACACAATGCCGGCATGATGGACTTAATATTGGGCAGGAGTCATGCGGCAAGTGTCAGCCATCGTGGCAGTGAAGTACATGGATATTAGAGAGGACAACGGCCCTTGGGAGCCCGCCTGGCTTGATTCGCCTCGGCCCCTCCCCCTCCCTCTAGCCGTCTTCGCCGTCTTGTTCCCTTGCGGCCGACATCGTGCAGCGGAGGAGTCTCCTGCATCCTCTTGTGAGGCATTGCCTTCCCCGCCATCACTAGACGAGTATTGGCCACTCGTCGTATGCTTCGTGCGTTTCGAGCTCGAGCCCGTGTTGGAATCGACACCGCTAGCCCACCTATCAAGATGTTTGACCGCCTCCCAAACATCGGGATATTTGAATTCTTTGCCGGTGTCGGATTTATAGACTCGCAAAGCCGCTGTCAGAATGTCAGCTCCACTGGCTCCGCTTTGGTATTGCCCCTCTTTCCTCTTGTAGATCCCACAGAACATTTTGGCATCTCTGTCAGCTCGCTGAAAATGAGCGCGAAGCATCAGGTTACGCTTGAAGCCCCCCCTCGGCCTTTTTGCGTTGTATACTTCGGTGATGTTTTCCCAAAAACACTTTCGGGTTTGTTGATTCCCGAGGATGGGATCGTCCGACGTGCTGATCCAAGCGTTGAACAGAACCATTGTCTCCGCTTGTATGTATGGATGACGGCCGCCGTCCTCACGGTCCTCCACCGCCTCCGGAGTGTGTTCCTCCGAAATATCCTCCCTAATTTGGGATAATCCCTGCGTGCTCCTCGGACTGGGGGACGATAGTATGCATCAATTGGAAAAGATGGCGTTTGGTACGCCAGCGTCGACTAGCCTTGGGTGCCCGGTGACGAACCGGAAGCACCCAAAACATTGTACATGCCCCACAGTCGACGAACGCGTTCAAGTCGTAGCCACCGACCTCGCCGCCGGAGTTTCCTTCATCGGACATTTTTGTAGAAATTGGAGAGGAAAGAGAGATGATATAGTGTTTGTGTGTAAATGGTGGGGGAATTGTGTGTGTAGTGTTATTTATAGACGAATGTGGAAAAAAAGGGAAAAAAATTTCAAAGAAAACAGTAAAAAATATGACGGCCGAAAAAAATGTCATTTAAAAAAAAAAAAAAAAATCGGATTTAAATAATAAATTTAAAAATAGCCTAAAACCCAACCGCTGCTCGCCACGTGGCCGACGCGCGTGGCGAGACAGCTCGCGTCCCACCCCTTCCCCACGAGCTACGCGACGAGATGGATATGCTGTAGCGGCGTCTCGGCGAGACGAGCCCGCAGCGAGACGCTGCTGTAGATGCTCTTAAGAAATTGTGTTGAAAAGTAGAAAGAATGAATAAAGTTAGAAAGATAAAGAGATAGTAAAGTAGGTGATAAAAAAAAAGTAAGAGTGATTGAATGTTTTATTTTTAGTCAAAAAAAGAAATGACTCAACTTATTTGAAACATCTCAAAAAGGAATAAGACTCAATTTAGTTGGAACAAAGTAAGTACTAATAAATTGATACGTATGAGTAATAAGTTTGGAATAAGTTTCATAAATAAAAATGAAATATTTTTATGTGACGAAAAAAAAGTGTTCCTATTTTTCTATTTCCTCCGTCCCTGTAAATTTGTCACTTATATATTTTCTTTTTCGTCCATCCCTAAAAATTTATCATATTTCACTTTTACCATTTTTAATAGTGGACCCTACATTCCACTAACTCATTAACACTCACATTTTATTATAAAATTAATATATAAAAATAGGACTCACACGCTACTAACTTTTTTAACACACTTTCTATTATATTTCTTAAAACCCATGTCAGGTTAAATGGTGACGAATTATTAGAGAGGGGGGATAACATAGCAGATCAGATTTTTTATTTTTCTAACCAATTTTCCAAATAAAAATAGGCAAAAATAAACTGCAAATGATACGGTGTTCCTAGTTTATAATTTTTGAATGAATGAATTGAGGCCTCCTGCCAAAAAGCTGACATGACAAAACCCTTGCATTTACTAGCACCATAACTGCATCATCACTCTCTCCCTGTCTCACACACGCGCAATGTGCAGCAGAAGGGGAGGTGCCAGCATGCTTCTCTTTCTCCTCTCTATTTTCATTTGGCATTTCTTTTTCTTTTACTTTTTTGCCATTCAGTTCCAACATAAATGACACATGCTATATGACACAATACCAGTATACAACCACATCTCTCTCTCTCCTTTTTCTTCTGAGTCATGACCATCATGTTTAATACTACCATGTGTCTCTATTCGAATGTGTATTAGAGAAACAGCGTGTGTTGTGTGTTCAGAAGTGCTTTACACCTGTTCCCTACAGTCTACAGGTGCGGTTTCAGAGCTCCCACTGTTGGAATTGACATCAAACCTTTCCCCCCTTTCTCTTTCTTGGAATTCCCGGAAATGTGATTATAATTATTGTCCATGTATCCTCAACCACTCATTGCTATTGCTATTCCACCTCCTCCTCCAGGTTGCCCTCTCTCTCTCTACGAATTCGGCGATTAGGATTGTTTGTAATGTTCATGTGTTTGGGTTTATGAAGGTGAGGAAAAGCTCAATCTCGATCTTGAAATTGGGAGCTCTGCATGTGCAAATGCAATTGAAGGAGGGTTGAAGCAACTCAAAAGGGAGCGTTTATTCAGTAGGGATCAGTTTGCTGAGCTTTGCAACCAAATTTGTATCTATAATTCGATAGTCTATGGTTTTCCGGTGGCTTTCCACCTCCTCCTTCCCATATGGATTAGTGTCTTTAACTCTTTAGGCCCTGCCATTTACAACATTTACCCCACCTGTGAGTGCTACTTCTTCTTTTTCTGATTTGGGGGTTTTTGCCCTGTATGCATATGGGACTTTTGTGAATTCGTTTTGTTATATGAATTGATCTCTACTTGTTATATGACGATTATTACCTGATATTTACAATGTTTTTATCCCAAATTATGTCACCATAGAATCCAATTCCAGAATTTCAAGCTCTCCAACAAGCATCCTCATAGGTTTCGCAGTTACAAATTATCAGGCTGAGGATAGAAGAATCAGTATATTTTGCTATGCAGATTTGTATCAAATTTCTAAATGGAGATCTGGATTTGCTTCTGTCTTTCAAAATTTCAGTTTTTTTACCTTTCTTATTCAATTATCGAAGATTAAGGCTAGTTATAATGATTTTGATTGTTGTGTCTTGTGCGATTTTGTTGTCAGTAAGCGGTTTCAGCCCTGAGAAGTCTGATCGTAGTAGTGTGATGGATGATTCTGAACCAGGAAGATGTAGGAGAACTGATGGTAGAAAGTGGAGGTGCAGCAAGAATGCGGTTCCACTCCAGAAGTACTGCGAAAGGCACATGCACCGGGGACGTCAAGGTTCAAGAAAGCATGTGGAACCGATTCAGAGAGTATCGAGACCTATTAATAATCGAGCCCCTGATGCAACTAGGATGCCTATAATGTCTTTGGTTGCATCTGATGTTGATGATAGAGTTTCTGCTTCTGTCCAGAGTGATCTCGGTCCCAGCCAACTGCGTTGCACCACTAGTGCTGACTATACCCTGAGCACATGTTCTAGTTCGAGGGCTACTAACTGCTTGGTCAGTGGAGGTGATCACGGTGATGGAAAGTCTAGTCTTGATGATGCCGACCCTATAAACTTGAGTGGCAGAACGCGGAATGTAGTTGGAAACATCTACGTTGGCTTCAATTCTCCGAGATATGGTTTGTCTCCCAAGAGTGTTCTTAACGCTGCAGGTTTTGTTCAAACTGATAAGTAGATAGTTTTACTTATGCACTATGCACTTGAATAAGATTGGTCCAGTCTTAGGCTTCTTGTTGTCTGTCGTGCTAAGTTTGAGATCCTTTCCTTGCTAGGAAAAGTTGGGGTAGGGTTGGGTGCTACGGAAGGTGGAGCACAGAGATGCCGGAGAACAGATGGCAAGAAATGGCAATGCAGGCGAGCCGTCCTCCACAACCAGAAGTACTGCGAGGCACACATGCACAGAGGGGTGAAGAGGCTCATGGTGAAGCCAGAGCATTCGAATCACAGAGGGGTGAAGAGGCTCATTGTGAAACCAGACCATTCGAAGCACACTCCTGCGGGGACAGCTCAAGAGGCACCCCGTGCCATAACTAGAAATCTTGACAGTGGCATCAACTTGAACACAATACCGGCAAGCCCTCTGCGTGGCACAAGCAACGATTCTAGTAGCAGTGCCAGCGATGCCACGACCATTACCGACGAAAACATTAGCTATTGTCTCAGCAACAGCTCCCTACACCATGGCTAGAAAACCAATAAAGTTTGCAATAACAAGACAATTTGTTGACCTTACTTTTGGGAAATTGTTGATTTAGATTGAATGAATTTTTTTTTGGTGCATGTATTTGAGAAATTGCTGACCTTTCTTTTTGTTAAGTGCATTTTGGGATCCAAGGAGAACTTACCCGACTTGCTGAGTTCTTTTGAGTTTCTTTAGCTTATAGTAGCAACTTATGCATTGAAGATGAAGGTAAAGATTACAGCTTTATTTAAGTATACTACTAGAATAAAGTAACTCTGAATCCAGACTTTACAATGGCAAATTCAAACTAGATAATGCAAGGCAAATATATTAAAGGATGTAATGACAAGGTGGTGATTTTGTATCTTCTCACTGAATTTAGAATTATGTGAGCTAGTTTAGTCAGAATAGCAAAATGATTGCATAATGCTAATTTGGGCAGATCCCCAAAGGGTTGGCATTCTGCACGATCCAAGGATGTTCAATTATCTTCTGGAGGGACAATCTTTTTGATGAATCCTTCACAAGAAGCTGCACGGAAAGGCGGTGCTTCAATCAAGAAGCAAAGAGAAGTAAAGAAACCATGATCCTCTGTGAATGTTAAAGAGAAAATTACCCTACTAATGAGATCCTTAGCTTCTGCTGAAACATCAGCGGTGGAAGGAAAGGTCAAATCAATCTTCAATATCCTACAGGGGTAGATATAGATCATTACTAACTTGTGAATAAAATCTGACGAGGGTAAAAAAAGCGAGAAAACGTTGTATAACATACCTTTCGAATGTATCCTTCTGGCTTTCGGCCTCAAACGGAGGGACACCATATAAAAACTCGTAGCACAGAATTCCTAATGTCCAGTTATCAACAGAATAATCGTGTGCCTTTTTCTCCACCATTTCTGGTGCTAAATAGTCCAAGGTTCCACACATAGTGTGTCGTTTACTTCTGGACTGTACAGACCAACCGAAGTCTGCTATTTTTAGCCGACCCTACAAGTGATACAGAATATGGTATAATTTCAAAGACAATGTGATTTGTATTAAGTGTTTTTTTCATTAGCTCATTCTTCAAGTTGCTTTACTTCTATCATGGACACATCATACAACTCTTCACATTCCATCACCACATGGAACACAGAGGAGGGAGCAGTTCAAATAATTCAAATTGCTTGGAGGGAAAAATCAGTAAGGTTTGTCAAGTCAGGATATTATGATTTTCTTCCAATGTACAAGGCTACATTATCCTCTAACAGAAATATTCAACGTAGATAAATTGCGTATTTTTAAATATATTCATGCTATTGCTATCCATGAGAAAGCTCCACCAAGCAGCTAGAAAATTGATCAAGCCAGTAAAACTGTTTCTTATCATAACCACTTGATTTCCCTAAATGACAAAAGAATATTACGATCAGTGTGTTTAATACCTGAGCAAGGCATAGTTAGGAATAAGGAAGTGGTAAAGTGACAAACAAACAATCTCGTAGTAAATAGATAAACTAACATAATGTTGATGAATTAGCTTAGTAAATGAAAATTATGCATCCTTGACAGTCTTTGAGAGCAAGCCATACCTCATGATCGAGCAACAAATTTTCCGGCTTGATGTCTCTGTGAATCACATGCTTATCATGACAGTATGCCAGAGCCTTCGTGAGACTATGTATATACTGATTCAACAGAATTAAAACACCAATACCAAAAAAAACACATCAGTCCAAAAAAGCTTCAAAACACAACATAAATATACTCCATAAACATTGGCCACTCATAGTTATCCGGCAGTGTAAATGAAGATGGGCACAAAACAGCAGCAAACAAAGCATAGTTTTACCGTGGCAGCCTGTGCCTCGGAGAGGTGTCCCAATTTCCGAAGCTCTCGGTAGAGCTCGCCGCCGTGAGCATACTCCAAAATCAAAAAAATCCGCTCATCGTCGTGAAACCATCCGTGAAGCCTCAGCACATTAGGGTGGCGGAGGGCGGTTTGGATTTCCATTTCCCTCCGCAACTGGTGCTGCAAGCCATACTTCTCAATTTGCTCCTTGAATATCACTTTTAACGCAACGATGTACTTGCTCTACCAAAAAAAAAAAACAGAGAAGCTAAATTCTCACGCACATTAATGTGATGGTCATGGTTCAATGGAATATGAAATTTTACCTTGATTTCGCGAGCTAGATACACTCTGCCGAATTTACCTTTGCCGAGGGGTTTGCCGACGTCGAAATCAGCGAGAGACCATTGCCTTTTAGAGGTGGTTGGGGGTTGAATTGGGGGTTTGCGGCGCTGGTCAGCCATCGCAACTGCGACCTCGAATTTGGGGAATTTTAGAAATTACAGATCGGGAATGGAGGGAACTGAAGATATTTGAATTTGTGAGATGCACTGTTAAAAGAATATCATGATTTCTCATTTTCTCTCCAATAACTCAAATTACTACTATTAGAGAGGAGTAATACTTTTTAAATTGATATTTGGCCTTTTGTTATTCTTTTTAAGCTAATGGGCATTTTTGTATTATTGTAATTAAGAAAACTACAAATTTAGTTTCAAAACTATGCAATATTCAATAGTATCCAAAATCAGTCCTTATTCTATAATGTGGATCCACTAAACTACTTTAGCTACCCTTGTCCACTTTTCTCTTACTTTACCGATTATATATTAATTCTTATATTATTTCAAATACATAGTACTATATTTTTATGGAACAAATAGAGTATTAATTCATTAATATGAACCAATAGACTAATATTGAGTCACTAAGTGTATTTTATGAGATCAATAGGTATTTATATATTTGCAAACTAATATGGTTTATATTCCAAACTTTAAAGAAAGTTCTCAAATGAACCATGTCTGAAAACTACATAAATAAAAGATCACTCCTCAATCTCCAAATACAAGCCTATAAATTATGGAAGCCGACTAAGGCAAAAAAACACACACAGAGGCCAAAGCAGTAGATAGTAGATACATGTAAAAATTATAATCGACTTTTATTAACTTTTTTCACATGGTCTCAATGACTGAATCTTCCAAGACCATAATATTCCTGAAATAATTGTTTACAATATGGAAAATCTTGATGCAGTGTAGACGTGAGTGTATGTGGAGCAATATTACACTAGTTGGAGCCAAACTCCCGATTCCACCTTTCGAGTTCAGCCCACTTGCTTCTCTGCAAGCTAGGCTTGATAACAGTCATTGCTTTCTGAAAATCTCCATATCTTAATCGCCTAACCTGAACACACAAAAAAAAAACAGAGTTTCACGGATGCTCGGTCTTATTACATTGACAAGTACTTGAATGCTGCCAAACACAAGATGTGTTAAAGCTAGATGATGTAGATTGTAAAGTAACCTGATTTGCCTGGACTGTGAGAATGTCTGCACCTAGCTCTCTGATTGGCATCATTGCAGCTTCTTCACACAAAGCTTGAAGGTCGCTTCCGGAATAACCTGTGGTATTTAATAATTTAATCATAACTTTAACGCTTCCAAACATAATACGTGATGATGTAACAAATTAGGCTAGTGACATCTATTAATTCTTGTTGTGTATTTTTTGGTAACAAAGAATCATATCGTGGTTCCAAACAATACTCGTTTTTTGTAATTTTGTTTGATTTTCCCTAATTTTAGATAATAAATGACCTTGTGCTCAAGAGAAAACAAAGATAATAGCTACTTATTCCTTACCATCAGTTTCAGCCACAAGTCTCTCTACATCTCTATCTGTTTTACAAGAATAATAAACCATGTTAAATACAGTATATGTATCCAACATTAATGATATAAAATCAGGCTTTTACCAGGCAAAGAAAATGCTTGACCCTTGAGCTTATGCTTCAGAAGAACTCTCCTAGCATTTGCATCTGGCAAAGGTATGTAGATTCTCTTTACCTGTGCAAACATTCAAATACAGAGTGAAAAAAAGATTGATGTTACAGTTAGTTTGCTAGATGAGTTCGAATGTATTTTGCAGACACTTTCCAGACATTTTCCCATTCCAGCATCAAATTTAAAGTGGCCAAAAATAACAAGAAACTGTTCTCTATCAACAGTTGGCCAACCCAATTTGTTTTTGTTTCAATAGAATGCAAAGAC
>JAOWBI010000086.1:3675520-3685747 GCA_028566235.1 Salvia elegans | reverse complement strand
TAGATTAAGTTAAGAGCTCCTTTATTAAGTGATGTCTCATTACACTTAAAATTCTAATTTAATTACACTAAAAAATCGATCCCAAATTTACGACCTAAAATAAAAAGTGCGAGTAACATGGGACGAAGAGAGTATAAAATTAGAACATACTCTCCACTAAAATTTTCAATTCATTTTTCATTACATTTTTAAAAACTCGTATCCGATCAAAGTGTGATAAAATTTAAGGAATGAAAGAGTATTTGGTCTTATGCACTTTAAAATTTTAGATTATGAAAAAATGTTACGTGCACTCCACGACTTTCATACCAAAAGTCAAAATTAGTGACCTCACATGTATCCTCCATGGCACATATAATATTCATTCATTTAGGATGACCCAAGGGTCGCGACAAGAACGACCCATGTTTCAATCGCCCCAAGCATAACTCAGGTTTGATTCAGACCTAGAATGTCTCAATGCAATTCATGTAATCTCAATTTATTTCTTTGAAGTCTTTTAGGTGATTAAAAACAAATCTCTAATATTGAATTGACGGTTTTAACAGAAATTTTATGATTGAAATACCGACACATATATAAATTAACTTCAAAATTTAAGTAAGATGATTTACAAGGGGTGCGTGAAGGAAATCAATCTCCTCGCCGTGATACTCTCTGCATCGAAAATAGTACACCGTGTACATCACTCCGCCAAAGATCCTCGCGATCGAAACACCGTTGACGACGAAGACACCGTACACCGGTAGATTATGCCTCCCCCGGTCGCCCACAATCATCCAGAACCCAAACACAACAACCAAACACAAAACAGAAAACACCAAGTTCGCCATGAACCCATCGAGCCTCCGCCCTCGAACAAGCTCCTCCGCTCTCTCCACCGCCACCGCCTCACCCCCGTCTTCCACAGCCGGGACAACAGCCGCCACGCTCCAAACAACCGCGGTGTAGAGGCGCCAAACGAAACACGCTAACAAAGCCGCTATCCAAAGGGGATTCTTCGGATCGTACACCACTTCAAAAACAGCCACAGCCGTCACGATCAGCCACACGATATGCTTCGGATCCCGCGGCCGCCGGTACTTGACCCTGAACGGACTTGCCCATTTCGGTAGCAGACTGTTGAATAGTTCTTGCAACGGTAGTGTTCTGCCGTTATTGTACGACGCGGCCGTTGCGGTCACCGTTGCGATCCACGACGCGTTGGCGATCGCTAGATAAGCGGCTAATAAAATCAATTCCGCTAAGCAAAATAACGCGGCGAATATTTCTATTTTTAGGGAGGAGACGGCGGAGCTGGAGAAGTAATTGGCGGCGGTTTGGTAGATGAAAATGAATATCAGAAAGAGGAAGGATGAGAGGAGAATGGAAACTGTTGTGATTGATGCTATTGCTTTTACGTTTTTGAGAATGAGTTTGATTGATTCGGTGTAAATTTTCAAGAAGCCAAAAATTTGAGAGAATTCCATTGTTTCAAGTTTGGAGGTATGAGAAAGTGCATATATGATCTTATGATTTGTGGAGTCATTTTTGGCGTGCGGAAAAGTGTTTTAATTATTGTATCAGTGCTTCTTCGTCAATAGAAAATTCTATATTCATTAGATAAATTAATTACTTGAGTCTTGACACCTTAGTAGTTGAGTTAATGACTGACCCACTCAAATACGAACAAGATCTATTTTTTAAATGCAACAATGGTGAATTTTCATTGACACCTATATTTATGGTAATTCAAAGTTCGAATTCACACCAATTAAATTGTAGTAAAATTTTACATGTTTCAAGCATTTATGTATTGTAAAACATATTTCGAGCTGATTGTAGATGTATAGCCCTACAGCTACTACTATCCGATAAATAAAAAGAAATTTTTTGTGACATTTGTTTTTGCTTTTCATTTATGTTGTATAATACATGCATTTATATGTAAAAGCAAACTAGTTTAAGCCTTGTATATTGTTGGCTGAGTAGTGGAACATGACGTCATCATCATCACAACAGACAATAGCGGAATCAGGATTACGACTCTTGGGGCCTAAATTATTATTAACGGTTGTAGCATTTTCGAAATTTGTCACAATGAAAACAATAATTGCGGCATGGGTGGTGGAAGTTGTGACAGATACAGATGGACAAAGAGTGACAAATAATAAAAGAATGGTAATAATAACTAGATATACATAATGAGAAATAATGAAAATAATTATAATCATATTTATTTTTTGAAATAATCACAAATTTTAAAGAGACCCATGCAATGCCATGTTCATGTATATAATGCACACAAAATCAATAAAATCTATACTATCCATTTTTTTATCCAAATGTTTCATATTTATTGGAACGAGACTACTGTAATCTCTATTCTCTTACTTTCAAAGGTGGAATGCTCTGCTCGTTCCTGAAAAAATTACTAGGATCAACCACAGTTTTTACTCGAACAAGCCGAGCGAAATTACCCTTGAAATATCTAGCACCCCAAATCGCTGCTTTCCCTCCGTCGCCGTTAACTCCGATATCGAGATCTCTGTAATTGAAGTACGCCGCCCTCGGAGAAGACGAAACATAAGGCGTCAAGTACCTCTCAAGCCTCCTAATCCAATCCACATACCTCTCCGAATCTCCATCTCCATTCCAATACACCACCGGAGCTACCTCAAACAGATTCCCACCCCTATGCGGAAACGGAAGCGCAGACTCCCCAATCTCCGCCATTCTTCCGCCGAACGGCATGAACAGCACCGCCGCCGCAGCCGCTTCCGGCTCCAATAGCCGCCGCCACATTCCCTCCAGCCCCTTCACCGGCATCGGCTTCTGCACGTAATCCGACTTCGACTTGAAGCTCCTCACGCTGGGATCGCTCCGGTTGAGCAAAACTTCCCGTGATTCGATTGGGAATCCCGCGACGTACAGCGTCGACTGGATCCAGCTCATCTCCGTGCAGTCCTCCCTCGCTAACCCTAGCTCCGGAAATTTGATTTGCAACAACATCAGTAATTTCTCGGCCCGACCAAGAAAGACCGAGAAGAAAGTAGCACGGACGGTCGTTTTGTTTGTCTCGTCTTGGCCGGGACTTATCAATGCTCCGATGAAGAGATCCCGGTCCAATTCTGGGGCAACATACTGCCAGCGGTGGACGAGCTGGGTCGCGTTCTGGTCCAAACTCCTCTGGATTCTGAAGACAGTGACCGTTTCAGGAACATCCACCAACCGTACCTTCCATGCAAGGATCACGCCGAAGCTGGCCCCGCCGCCGCCTCTGATGGCCCAGAACAGATCTTCGCCCATTGACTTTCGGTCAAGGGTTTGACCGCGGGCGTTGACTATTCTCGCGTCGATGACCTGGTCAGCAGCGAGGCCGTGCTTCCTCAGCAGACTCCCGTAGCCTCCGCCGCTGAAGTGGCCGCCGACTCCGAGGGTCAGGCAGCTTCCGGCCGGGAACCCGAGGACCGGGCTTCGCTCGGCTACCTTGTGGTAGAGCTCGCCGACCGTGGCGCCTGCTTGGACCCACGCGGTTTTCTCGACGACGTCGACTTTTATGTCGGTGAGGCGGATTAGGTCGAGGAGGAGAAAAGGCGGTTTTGCCACGTAGGATAGTCCCTCGAAGTCATGGCCGCCGCTTCGGGTTCGGATTTGAAGGTTTGCGGCTTTGGCGCAGCGTATGATTGGAGGGATTTGAGATTCGAGTTTCGGGGTGATGATGAGTTGGGGTTTGGGGGTGGATTCGGAGATGAATCTTAGGTTTTGGATGGAGAATTGGAGGACTGGGATGAAGGAGGAATTGTTTGGGGTGTAGATGAGATTGGAGATGGAGGAGAAGTTGTGGGATTTTTGAGTTTGGGAGAGGCATTGAAGAAAGTGGCGGTTGGCTTCACTACAAGTTGATGAGGAGAAAAAGATGAAGGTGAGAAGCAAGGAAAGAGAAGTAGTATGAATCTTCATGATGTGATGGATTGATTATTTTGAGGGGCTTCGGTTGTTGTATTCATTTTATAGGAAAAAAAATTAGTCAATAGAGTTTGAACTTTGTATTTGAATACTATTATTCTACTACTAATAATAATGAATTTGAATCAAATGAGAGTAATTGTACTAATAAATTGTCAAATTACATTCGATAACCGATTTCGTAGTCTGTAGATTATTGACGAGGCGGCGCGCGTAAGCAGCATAGGACTGTATGATTCTTGAAAGGAAAAAGTCAAATAAACCAACTCATTAGTTTTGACTATGGATAATTTGATCTTTGAATATGGATAGAATGTATCCTTTAATAATGAAATTTGATTCTTGACTGGCTCTCCAGCAGGCGATATGGAATATAAATTTTTTCTTTTTTCTAATTGATATTCGAAATTCTACTATTCTTCATTTTCATGGTATTTTTTTTTCTCCCTCGCATATTTCATCTGAATTGGAAGAGAAGATTGGTTGTAATACTGTAAATAATAATTAAAAAAAAATGACTAATCAATTTAGCCCTGAACCCACGGGTCAACCCGAATAACCCGGTAAAACCATTATGGTTAGGGCCGGAAAATCGCAACCCAAGAGTAGAATCGGGCTACTATTTGCGACAATCTATTTTTTTATAAGCTAGAATATTGGATTGGATAGGAATTACCACATAAGATTACTTTTGACCGGAATAGCCCGTGAGTTTAGCTCGAAACTCGAAGATTTAGGGATAAGGTCGAAAATTTAAACCCGAAAAATTCACAACCCGAATAACCCGCACCCAAATAGCCCGACAACCCGAATTGCCCGAACCTAAGGGGATTAGCCCGCCGATTGACCCCAAAAATGACATACGCACTTTAAAAGAAAATTATTTTTCCGCTTATTTTCGGAGTAGAATGTGTAAAATAAATCTATGGACTAAAGTCCATTTTTATCCTTAGTAGTACAAGTTATGTTCCTCTTATGTTTTATTTCTCAGTTTATGTTTAATAATTTCACATCCTTTACATTATGAATTGGCCTTTATTTCTATTCATTTTTTTATTTTTAAACTCATTCATAAGTTGACTAATCAAATGAATGTAAAGAACAAGGATAACAAAGCCATAGCATGAGCTAGGCATAGAAAATGATAGATTATTCAACACATGCATGATCAAAGTATCATCAACCTTGGGAAGAATCTGGAGCTTCCTCTTCTCTCTAATTATATAGTCTGTCAAAAATGGAGGCTGAAAGATGTATGGAAATCGTGCTGTAGTTCCCTTTTATGCTCATCTCTCCCCTTCCGGTCGAAGCCACCACCGCTCGTTGCCATCCGACGCCACCACCATCTCTCCTAGCCAACACATATATAAACATGTATTGTGCACGCGTACTGTTTTATGACACGTATCTTGAGACAACGTGATTTCATGGCTAAATGGTAGAAAACTTTTCTTGAAACCTTTCATGCTAAAGCATTTGATTTAGAAAACTTTTCTTGAAATCTTTCATGCTAAAGCATTTGATTTAGAAAACTTTTCTTGAAATCTTTTCTTGAGACAATCTCATCTTCAACTTTCTTGTACACGCGGCTGGTGAAGGTTCAAATCATCTATAGTATTAAAGTATGTTTTTAAACTATTAGTTCGTGGCATGTTAGGATTTTTTATAAAAAACATATACTTTTAAATATTAATACTTTCATTGTTCACTAACAGCTTCGAATAAAACCCATCAAAAATCGCCTTTTATAAAATAAGAAAATATGTATAAACAGACATCATTTATTAGATTTTTTCGATAAAACAGTATGGGATGTTACAAGGACAATATCTCCTTCATCGTACCCTCGGAGGAGCAATCTCACTCTTGGTTTACTAGTATTATATATGATGAGCCATAATGTTGTACCTAACACAAGAAACAAACAATGCACTACTTAGTAAATCCAAACTCACACACATAAGAAGGGGTTTTTTGTAATGAGCTCACTTCCTATTTGTTACTCTGCTTTCGCCAATTACTCACTAAAATAAGGGATGATTTTTTCGTTTTTTTTTTATTATTAAAGTTGGGAATCGTTTCGCTATAGTCCCAACCTCCAAATTTAATGAAATTTGAACTATTACTCAAACAAAGGGTCTGGGGAACACACAACTCTAAAACAAGCTAGAGATGATTTTTTTTGGAAGTGTTATAAAAAATATATGGCTAAATTATCTAAATTAAATTAAATTTGAAATAGATATCAAACAAATCATCTAAAATATGGGTAAATTATCTCGACAACTCATGGCTTAAAATAGACAATTAATTTCAAGTTATCCCCGAATATATCAAAACCATGCCAAGAAATTTCAAGCACTCAAATTGACCAAGAATTTTGGTTCAAATTTTGTGGAGATTCTATTAACATGCTAACAATTACTCCATCCGTCTCGCTTTAGGAGTCCCGGTTGAGTTGGGCACATGTTTTAAGAAATGTTTGAGTTTTAAGAAAATGTTTGAGTGTGTAATAAATAAATATTGTAGTAGATATTGAGACCCACTTTTAACATTTTTTAAATTGAATTGTTAGTATTTTTTATTAGTTTATCCCAACTGGGACGCACGAAATTGATCAACCGAGACTTCTAAAGCGGGACGGAGGGAGTAGATGGCTAGAATTTGAGCCCAACCCATTAACACATTCTGAAAATTCAAACAAAATAAGGCAAAAACACAAAAGCAAGGAAAATTTGAGATAAATACTTTGAAAAGCAATAACTTATAGCTCTTCATACCCAATGATGTGATTTATCATAAACAACCATAAACTCTTGCCTAAGACTTGATCCTATAAATCTCAACCAACAACTACGAACAAAGGATGGTTGAACCAGCAAAAAGATAGACCGAAACAAGTGGATGGAAAGGATGGAGAAGAAGAAGGTGTCTGAAGCAAATTGGAACCTTAAAATCTTCTTCAAAATGATGAAGACAACCTTAGACAATTTTGACCCAGTCGGGTGTCTCCCTCTTTGCTTGTCCAGCGCTCCTTCTCGGCTACATCCTTCGTCCCACCCTCAGGTTCCTTTGCGCTCATCTTTGTCCTTGCTTCCGGACCCCAAACGATGTATGGCCCGCGAATTTGGCGCGATGCACCATGTCAAACGACCAGGTTCACATCAAATTACATTGGATAACATATTATTAAAAATTAATTTTTATTCATTTTATCAAATTTTAATGTGTAACTCTATACTTTACATGATATCAGCTTTTGCTACTTCTCTTTCCATTTGTTTTCTCGAAATAGTTTATTTATTTAAACAAGCTACTTAAATCCAATAACTCACTAATTAAATGAGGTCATTTAATTAATTGATATAATTAGTTGAATAAAACTAATTAATTAATTAATTTAATTACCAAACTCATTTATTAATTTTTAAAAGAGATTAATGGGTTAATTAAACAAACTGATATTTTAATTGGGGCCATTTGACCTAACTAATCTAATCTTATTCATATGGATCCAAAATCAGAATCCACATTTAATTAACCAAACCAAACCAAACACAATTGGGCTAAATCTATTGAATTAATCTCATCTACCATTTGAATATCAAGTATGTAAATGTTTACGTTAAACATAACTTGGTTTTTATCGGTCATGTTTACATAGACGTAGGAGACTATTGGACGAAACATTAAATGTTATGGGTTGTATTACGTGGACAAAATAAATTACTTCCTCGGTCCACGAAAAATAGTCTAATTTCTTATTAGAAAGTTTCTCTATCATACTTTTCTTTACTTTTTCTTTCTGTTTTATCTGACTTTATCAATTTTTCATTAAAACTCGTATTGTCACGGATTAAAGTACCTTTTTTATTTGTTGATAATTGTACATGTATTAATATTTCAAATTTTTCCATAAGCAAGTCCAATTTCAGAAATCCAACAAAATTCTTTGTCCCAAACCTGTCATTTTCATATACTCTTCAAATTAACAAATTTTCCGCAAAAGTCATTGCCCTAATTGAACATCCCATTAAAACCCTTTCTACACTAGGCAAAATACCATTCCTTGCATCCAAAGTCATCGGTTATTTGTTTCTATTTCCACATACCCAAACATAAAGGACCAAATAATCCCTGTGTGCATCATTTTCTTTTGTTTCAAAATAAAATCTCACAAGTAAATAAAAGTAGACAAAGAGAGGACATTATCGTTCATAATAGGACATACACCATATAATAAATTGTTTATTCCAAATAAAGTGACCAGTACATCATTTTCCAATAGGCCAGTATATATAACCCAGCCATTTATTGAACAAGAAGTTGTAGTACTAAAACATTGTAGGAAGAAAATGATCTTTATATAAATAAGATGTTATTTTTGCCTTCCTTGAAGCAAAATCAAGCCCTGCAATATCATGACATAGTCATAATTAGTACTATTAAATCTAATTAACCAAGTTAAATAAATTAAAGTGATTAAAAAAAATAGAAGCTAACCGGTTATATTCAATCCTGATCCTTCCTGCGGCAGGGTCAGCAATTTGGTTGAAAGCTTGCTCAGAGAGATCGATCTGGTCGGCCGCGCATCCCGGGCAGAGATCAACGATGGTCACAGTGATGGGGCCGTTGCGACATGGCTGCAGCACCCCGTCGTTGGTGCGCCCGGTGCACTGGACGGTGTATCTGTCCCCGCAGGCTGCACGGTTGTTGAACAATGCGGGATTTGCGGCTGCTACCATCGTGCCTCTGTCTTCAAACCCGTAGCATGATGATGCTGCAGTTAACAAAGGGAGAGTAAAATAAGAGAGTCAAAAAAGTTGATATGATACTGTTTTTATTTTAGAAAAAGTTTCATTTTTAAATGGACAATTAAAAAAAAGAAAAATGTTTCATTTTTATTAGGACAAAATACATAGAACTACGTACATGCCAGTAGAGAAAAAGATAGAGAGTTATATATATAGGGATGTGATATAGGCAGAACTAATTCCTATTGCTGAACTATCGAACCAAAACATAGTTCATTATTAGATAACAAATAGTTCATTTTAAGATCATTTTAGTTCAGTCTTTCTACAATGAAGTAAAACGATCGAATAATAAAGTACGTATAAAATGAAGTAAAACGATCTATTCATATGTGTGTGATCTTACGGACGATCGGGCTGTAGTATGTTGCGGTTCCAGCGATGGCAGATGCCATGGAAACTATGCTAGCTGCAACAAGTGCTACCATTACTATTCTTGCAAAATCCATTTTTTGTTTGAGTTGTAAATGTGATCTTGCTGAGGATTTGAGCTATAGTTGGTTTGGTTATACATTTTGTTGCAAATGTGTCTATTTATACAAGGAAGGTTATGCAATTTCGTTAAAAATCGACGCACGTTATTGTCGTTGTCGATGACTTTTCTCAATGGATGAGTTGATTTTGTTAGGCTAATAGTAAGAAATATTCTAATTTGTTTAGTGATGACTACGGCCACATTTATTCTCTACTAAATCACATTTACTTTTCGTTGATTTTGATTTTGATTTTGATTTCGATCTTTAACTTTTCATCGTGACTGCTAAATTCATCGGTACGTGTGTGTCGACTAACGTGTAGAAATGGATCACTCACATCCTTAAAAAGAGGGGATTAACTAAGAATATATAAATGAGACGGGGATTATTAACAAGTCCATGTGAGATAAGAATGACGATTTTCAACACGCCCCGACACGTGTAGGCTCCACATCAGACTTCCACACGCGCTAACCACAAGATGAACATTGACTTAGGCATGCTCCGAGACCATGTTGAATGAGCCATTTATCCCCTTAAAAAGTCTTATAAAGAGGAATGATTATCCAATATAGTATATGTGTGAGGATCACTACCAAGTCGATATGAGACAAGATTGTAAGAGAATGGTGTTGGAAAATTGAAATGATTTGCAAAGAAAATATTTGTTTCAATCCAAATTGCCTAGCTAATTACATCATGTCTCAAATGCCACATAAGTTTATGTATGATTAAATATGCTGCATGGATTTAAATTATAGTAGGAAATATTCATTATGGGAATTTTTTTCAATAAAAAAATTACTAATATTTCCGACCATATTGAAAGGTCATGTAAAATAGTAGTAGTATCTTTTTAATAAAATTTGTAATTTTAGTGAATACCCCATCCTTTCATGAAAAATCGTCTTATTTTGCTATAATGTGATGTCAATGAAAAATAGTCTTGTTTCAAAAATAAAAACATTTTTTTACACTTTATTCACTTT
>JAOWBI010000086.1:3419697-3433198 GCA_028566235.1 Salvia elegans | reverse complement strand
CTCCTGTAGCAGCAGTTTCCTTTCCTCTTCGCAGGCTCCAGCATCCATATTGACTTGCTATACTACCCAGTATGCTCAATATTCAATTCCCACTAGTAAATGACACATTTTCTGAAGACTATGCGATAGGGAAACATCTCTATTGGTGTCTTGTAGGCAGTACTGTAGGCCCACAGAGTGTCTTCCAATCTTTTGCTCCAGTCCTTCCTTGAGGGATTGACCGTCTTCTCTAGGATGCTCTTTATCTCCCTAATAGATATCTCAGCCTGGCCATTACTCGGCGGGTAGTAGGGATTGGATAGTCGGTGGTGAACCTCGTACCTCTTCATTAACGCCTCAATGGTATGATTGCAGAAATGGGTTCCCTGGTCAGATATGACTGCCCTCGGTACCCCGAACCGGCTGAATATGTCACTCTTCAAGAACTTAGCAACCTTTTTTACTTCACATGTGCTCGTGGCCTTGGCTTGGATCCATTTGGAGACGTAATCAACTGAGACCAAGATATAGGAGCTTCCATAGGATGAGGAAAATGGACCCATGAAGTCCATACCCCAAACGTCTAACACCTTGCAAACAATGACCGGAATTTGCTGCATTTTGTCTAGAGCGGAGATTCCACCAGTCAGTTGTCTAAGGTTGCAGTTTTTACAAAACTCATACGTGTCTCTGTTTAGAGTTGGCCAGTAAAAACCACTGTCAAGCACCTTCTCGCAGTCTTCTTGGGGCCGAAGTGCCCCCGACATGCCAAAGAGTGATAATGCGTGAATACATCTCTCTGTTCCCAGTCAGGGACACACCTTCTGAACACTGATCGGTACCGACCTTCCATAAGTATTGGTCATCCCAGAAGTAATATTTAGCGTCACTTCTGATTTTCAACTTCTAAGCCTTCGTAATGCTTGGTACATCCGGGAGTTTCCTGTGACTAGATAATTCGCCAGATCAGCGAACCATGGTTCCAGTCCCACTTTTCCTTTCCCTTGGCCATCACTTCCTGGCCAGTAAACTTAATAACATCCTCCCAATCGATATGTTTAGCAGAGAGAACCACTTTACACAGGTGTTCCTTTGGAAATCTATCCGGTACATCCTCACTACTTCCTTCTTGCACGATTCAGCTTAGATGATCCGACACCTTGTTTACTTCTCGCTTGTCTTCAACATCCCAATCAAATTCTTGAAGTAGAAGTACCCATCTGATCAGTCTGAGTTTTGACTCTTTTTTAGCAATTAGGTACTTGATCGCTGAATGGTTGGTATAGACGATAACCTTTGAACCCAACAAATATTGGCGAAAATTCTCAAACAAGTACACCACGACTAACATCTCCTTCTCGGTTGTGTCGTAGTCTCTCTGGGCTTAATTGAGGGTTTTCGATGCATAGAAGATCACGTAGCTCTTTCCCTCGATCTTCTGACCTAGGACGGTTCCCACTGCATACTCACTAGTGTCGCACGTCACCTCGAAGGGGTGATTCCAGTTAGGCGCACGTATGATTGGAGCTGACACCAATTTCTCCTTGAGAAGTTGAAATGCTGCTTCACAATGTTCGTCAGAGACAAACTCTACATCGTTCTGGAGGAGCTTAGTAAGTGGCTGGGCTATCTTAGCGAAATACTTGATAAACCTTCGATAAAATCCTGCATGCCCCAGAAAACCTCGTATCTCCTTCTGGTTAGTAGGAAACGGTAGCTTGGATATTACTATTACTTTTGCTTGTTCAACTTGGATTCCTTTCTCTGACAATCACATGGCCCAATACAATGCCTTCCGTGACCATGAAATGGCATTTTTCAAAATTCAGGACCAGGTTTCTTGCTTGGCATCTCCCTAGTACCACGTTCAAGTGGCGTAGATATGAGTCAAAGAACCTCCATAGACGGTAAAATCGTCCATAAATCTTCAATCAAATCAGAGAAGATGCTCATCATGCACCTCTGGAACGTCCCCGGAGCATTACACAGCCCAAACGGCATCCGTCTATATGCATAAGTTCCAAACGGACATGTGAAGGTTTTTGTCTTGATCTTCAAGATTTACGTAGATTTGGAAATACCCATTGTACCCGTCCAAAAAGCAGAAATATTATCTCCCAGTCATTCGCTCCAAAATCTTGTCTCTGAATGGTAGGGGGAAATGGTCATTCCCGGTGGCAGCATTCAGCTTGCGGTACTCTATGCACACCCGCCATCCAGTACCCACCTACCAGCTTATTATTGTCGTTCTTTACCACCTGAATTCCTAACTTCTTGGGTACCATGTGAATTGGGCTAGTGCGCTCACTATCGGGAACCGAGTAGATAATTCCCAATGATAACAATTTCAGGATCTCCTTTAAAACCTCTTCCTACATGTTTGGGTTCAACTTCCGCTGCAGCTCTTGGTTTACCTTAGCTCCTTCCTCCAGCCTGATATGGTGCATACAGACATCTGGACTTATCCCCAATATGCCCGTCAGACTCCATCTGATGGCCTTCTTGTTCTTGCTCAATACACCCAGTAGCCTTGCCTCTTGTTCCTCTGTCAGCTGGCTATTTATGATTACTGGAAGTGAATTTTCCTCTCCGAGGTAGGCGTACATCATATTAGACGATAGCTTTTTCAACTCAACTTGTGGGGGAAGTGTGTCTGAAGGCAGGGGGTTCCTTCTCTGATCAGTTCACACCATGCTACGGCTTCTACATCGGCCTGCTCGTACACATCTAGGGCCTGAAGTTTTTCCTGCAATAACTCAGCTTCAAGATACTCTTGGACTAGGGGGTCAATCACTTCAACAAAACATTGATTTTCATAATCAACAGGTTTTTTCATGGCTTCATCGATGTTAAACGTGAACTTTTTACCATGAAAATCTATGCATATTGTCCCTTCAGCCATATCCACAATCGTTTTCGCCGTTCTAAAAAAGGGTCTCCCTAAAAGTATCCCTCTAGACTCCTTAGCTTCAGGTTCACTCATTCTAATAACATAAAAATCAACAGGGTACAGAAAATCATGCACCTTTACAAACAATTCTCTAAAACACCTTTAGGGCTAATGCATGACCTATCAGCCAGTTGAATTAAAACCCTTGTGTTTGCTAACTTTACCCCTTCTAAACGGTTATATATTGACAATGGCATAACATTTTTGGATGCTCCTAGATTACACATTGCATGCTCAATTCTGACATTCTCAATAGTTATGGGCAAAGTAAACATACTTGGGTCGGCTCTCTTGGGCGGGAGCTTCTCCTGAACAATGGTCGATGCTATCCCTTGCACCACGATTTTTCCATCATCCTTGGCCTTTCCTGCTATGAACTCCCTAATGAATTTCCCTAGTGGTGGTAGCTTCACGGCCAGGAGGAAAGGTATGGTAACATCCAGCTTCCCGAATATGGACAAACAATCCACGGGGTCCTCTTTTTTCCTTTTTGTCACAAAGTGATAGAGGAATGACTTCTCTCCATTCGCTGCCTCCCTCGGAATTTCAGTGACCTCCTCTGAACTCCCCTTTTCTGCTCCGGTAGGGGGCTCAGTGACCGACCCGATTTTTTCATGGCCGCTCTTCCCAGGCAGTTGGTCCTTCTCCCCTTCAACCTCACACGACTTCTTTCCAATTTGAACTTGCTCCATCACCTGAGGATTCAGCTCTCCTGTTCCCCTTCTCAAGATTTCATCCCTAAATCATTCGGATTCTCTTCCTTGAGTTGAAAACTCACGCGAACCACCTTTTGTACTTGGTTCTCCCACTAACCTCTTGATCTCAGGTCCCTTGTATGATGTACCGGATCGTAGCATGATTTTACTCACATTCGCCTTCTCTGGTATATGGACTGTAGATGGAAGTCTCCCTGAATTCCCCTTCATTTCACTCATCGAGTTTGTCAGTTGGGATAGTTGCTTGTTCATCATCTCCATATTCGCCTTATGTTCCTTTTGGGCACTTCACATCCCTTGCACCACTTCGTTGTTTGACTGCAACTCATTCCTCATGTTTTGCTGTGAGGTGAGTACTTTTCCCATCATGTCTTCCATCGACCTTCTTGGCCTGTTAGGGTTCTGGAATTGATTGGGTCCTTGCTGGTGGTGGGGGTTATACTGGCTGTTAGGATTTTGCTGGTATTTTTGGGAGTTTGAGTGGTGAGCAGGATTAGGTTGATTTTGGTTAGATGGGTTGTGGTTGTACTGGTTAGACTGGTTCTGTTGGTCTTAGTGGGAATGATGCTGGTTCTGGAAGTTTTGATTCTGTGGGTGTTGGGAATTTTGGTTCGGGTAGTTCTTTTAGTTCCTCTGGTAGGGTGGTATGTATGTAGAGCTCGAGTTTGGATTTTGTGGGTTTTGATTTTGGGATTGGTTCTGTTGCTGCTGGTTTCTCCCTGGCCAGTTAGATTGGTGGTCTGGGTTTGCAGGGCCACGGTAGGGGTTCTGAATTTGAGATGGGTTGTACTGGTCCTGGTTTTGGTTTCTATCTCCCCATCTGAAATTTGGGTGCTCCCTCCATGGTGCATCTCTTTGCCTCCCTGGGTTCCAACTCCCATTGGGATTCCAGTGCCCGGCTGCATTGACTTGTGCCAAGTTGTCCAGATCCTCCGGCTGGTCATAGGTATAATTCTGACCTCTCGTTTCAGCAGCTTGTTTGCTCTCAGTTGGAGACGATGGAGCATTCTTCTCTATCGCTGTCAAAAGCGCCTTTTCTAGCTTATCCATTCGCATCTCCAACTTGTCCTCCTTATCAGTCGCTGAGGCACTCGCCACTCCTTTCCTAGTGTAGGTCTCTCTCGGGCTGTCGTAAGCTCTTTTTGCATTTAAAATTTTTCCTAGGACTTCCTTAGATTTACTAAACTTCAGGTGAGGGAAACCTCCTCCGCTTGACGAATTTTCCAAATCCTTGGTATCCTTGTTCATCCCCTCGTTGGGGAACGTGTCCAAGAGACTCATGTATCTTGCCCAATAGTCACTCAGGAAATCGTCGTAATCTTGTGTGACCCCTGATATCTCCTTTTTCAGCGCACTTGTCTTTGTCGAGGGAAAAAACTGATCCAGGAAGGCTAGCTTGAAGTCGGCCCTCGTCCGTATGGAGTTGGACGACAGGTGCATGAACCATGTATTTGCCTCTCCCTTCAAGACGAAGGGTAGGGCCTTCAATCTATAGTCATCTTCGCTCGACCCCACTGGCCGCGTTTGCGCCTTACAAATCTTATAGAATTCATGAAGGAACTCATAGGGCCCTTCATAGCTCTTCCCTTGGAATGTGAGCAATACCTCTATGAGATGCGGCTTAACATCACATACTGACTGTCCTAGGGTGACAACTATAGCCTGCGGAGGTTCTCCATCGGCACGTGCATTCAGCGATCCGATCTCCGGGTCATCTTCTATAAGGTCAGTCCTCCTTGTTGGGTTTTCTTCTTGCTTAACTGGTGATACTGGCTCTACTTCCTCTATGGTATCCTTATCCTCGTCACTGCTCGTGCCTAGGTCAGACAGTGCTGTCGACAGGCCAGAACGGATAGTGACAAGTATTGATCCTTGATCGAGTATCTTCGGCCTCCACTGCTAAAAGTTTGAGCTTCTTCTTATAAACTAAAAAACAAAATAAAGGAAAAATTATGAAAAATATACACGCCAAAGTATCACACACAATCGCACATAAGAACGCTATCCATCCCCGACAACGGCGCCATTTGAAAGAGCAGGTTTGTGCAAGGTCTTGTAATCAACTGATCAGGGAGAGATCCCAAACCTAGTCGTGTCACTGGCATGATGACCTAAAATCTGGTATCAACAAAATTCCTCAACCCACTTCTACTGGCTAGTATGGTAGAGCAAGGGTCGAATCCCACAGATATGGATAAGTGCGAGATGTGATTGTGATGATATTCTGGAAGGATTTGTTAGCTACCACGCTTGGGTTGAGGTTTACCTAGACACGAAACTCAAAAAGGACCTATACTATACAGACTGGTAAGACGGTCTCATATCGGGATAAGGTTGAGTACGTGAAGAAAGGGTTTATAAGACTCGAGTGCATGTGAAAAGTGAAAGTTTACTAAAAATGGATAGACATCGACTGGAACTAATATCCTACCGAACTAGCTGACAAACTGCCAGATCTGCAGAAAAACTGGTAAAAGTTGAAGGACAAAAGGTAAAGTGGCTGAAAAGTGTAAAGTGGTCCACAAATCAGATCTGAGTGTTGTCTTCTTCAACAAGTATGCACATATTACAGGTAAACAAAGACTCCATGAACAACATTTCAAATCAACACTTACCACAAATTAGGATCCAAAATTAAGGACTAAATCGAGATGATTAAAACCGTAATCCTAGATTATGCAAACAGACTAAGATGGAAGGTGGCAGTAGCTACGTAATCACAGATCTCATGCATCCAACTTCGAATCAAACGATAAATCACTTGTAATTTTACTTAATCATTTCAGATCTAGCCTAAGTGAGAAGATCCATGCTCAAACACTTAAAATTTACGCTAAACTACTAGATTTAACTAATCTAGGTAGGAAGAAAAACGATTGCAACTGAAAGATGAATAAAAGCAAACTTCAATTCCAAAACGACTGAATCTCAAAACACAATACGTCAAAGCAAAGTAGCAATGATGATTCAACGGCATATCCAAGAGAAACAAGTTAAACAAGAGTTAAACTAAGAAAGTACGTAAAGATTGTTTTGCCCCTTGGGCGATAAAACAATATTTTCGGCGACTACAATGGCTGGATGAAAAGGTGGTGAACTCCCCCCTGCGGGGTACCGGGGTCTTCAATTGATCATGACTGATGGCAAGGAACGAGAAGTGTTGGAGCTAGTCTCCATGGTGGACTTAGGATTTCCGAGCGTAGTTTCTATTGTGTCCTTTTTTTTCTTCATGCGACCTTCTATTTATAGGGTGGCTTGCCCTAAAATTTAGGGTTGTTCTTCTCTGTGCATTGTCGCTTTTGCCCCCTTAAGTAATTGGTCGTTTCCTAGCAATCCTCCCTTCTCCATCTCGAGCCTTTTGGCATGCGTCCTGGTCAGTATTGCACCCTTCCAGTGTCCTTTTAACTTGAATCTCCCTATTCCTTTTTCTTGCAGATAATGCACATTAAGCTCATCATACTGACCAGTAACCAAGGCCTAGAATGTGACTTATCAGGTTCCTTTCAAGTACCGACAGATTCTAAGCGCGACCTCCATATGGTATGTCTGCAGCTTATGTATAAACTGACTGAAAACTCCAACAACATAGGCAATGTCTAGCCTAGTGTGTGACAAATATATGAGTTTCCCGACTAACCATTGGTATCGGCTCCTGCTAGCCAACTCGACTTCCTCTCTGATTTAATCTATGGTTAGTGATTATTAGAGTGTCTGCAGGTTTACACACTAGCAAGCCTGTCTTTGCCAGAATGTACCTTCTCTGCCCGAGGAAGATTCCTTTCGGTGATCTAAGCACTTCAATGCCAAAAAAGTACTTGACATCCCCTAAATTTTTCATCTGAAAGAGGTTCCTCTTCAGATTCGCAATGTCCTCCACATCGTCATCTGTAATAATCATATCATCCATGTATATGATGATGCATGTGATCTTATCTTCGCTCCTCTTGATGAACAGAGTTTGGCCCGAGTTGCTCTGCTTATACCCATAGGTAATCATTGCTCCAGCATTATTTCCAAACCATACTCTTGGAGACTGCTTTGACCCATACAGAGTCTTCTTTAGACGACACCCTTCCCCTATCTTGAATTCTGGCGCAAAGCCCAGGGGGAGGGGGAGGTTCCATGTAAACTTCATCCTTTTTCAGCTTGCCTTGGAGAAAAGCGTTGGTTACATCCAACTGGTACAACGATCATTCCTTGTTTGCAACAATAGATAACAAAACTCGGACAATATTCATCTTGGCAACTGGGGAAAAAGTTTCAAAATAGTCTACTCCATATGATTGGGTATAACCCTTTACACGAGACGTGCTTTATATATCTCTCTATTGAGCCATCATGCCGTCTTTTGATGGTAAAGACCCATCGACACCCCACTTGTCGCTTTCACGCTGGAAATGCACATTTCTCCCATGTGAGGTTTCTGATCAGGGTATCTGAAGTGCACTCTCTAAAACCTGAGCAATTTCTGTTAAATGGCCTTTTGCTAGATTCACAACAAAATAACATGTTTTCTAGTCAATCCTTTCAGGTGTGTACCTCTTTGGTGGACCTCCTTTGTTTCATCTTGGTGTAAGTATGTATCTCTCAATGCCAGGATCAACTCATTCGACCTTGATCTCCTCAATTTTTTCATCTGCGTTCTAGGTTGTGCTTCCTACTTCATCTGGGCTCACAGCATTAGTTAAACAATTATTTGTATCCACAAGATTATTTACATTGGATATCCTCAGCCGATAAATGCTTGAAACGATGTCACTGAAAGAGCAGGTTTGTGCAGGATTTTGTATTCAACTAGTCAGGAGGAGACCCAGATCTAGTCGTATCATAGGAACGAGGACCTAAAACCTGTTATCATAACCTCAACCCACTTCTACTGGCTAGTATAATGGAGTAAAAAGTCGAATCCCACAGAGATGAATGTGTGCATAATATGATTGAGATCACATTATGCAAGGTTGGTTTGCTACCACGATTGGGTTAAGTTTTATCTAGACGCGAAACTGAAAGGGGACCTACACTATCCTGACTGGTGAGATGCTATCATATCGGAACGTGGCTGTGTATGTCAATACATGAACTGGACTGCTTGAGTACATGTGGAAAGTGAGAATTTACTATAATTGGACAAAAAAGGACAAAAGCGAATATCAGATTAAACTGGCCAATGGCGAAAGGACAAAAGACAAAAGGTGGCTAAAAGCATAAAGTGGTCCCAAATCAGATAGAGATGTTATCTTCCTCAATAAGTATGCAAAAAATGCAGAGAAATGAAAACTCCATGAACAACAGCTTGAATCAATTCTTGCTAACAATTTAGATTTGAAATTAAATCCTAAATCGAAGTGATTAAATATGCTAATTCTATGTTATGCAAACTGACTAACATGCAAGGTGACGGAAACCAAAAAACCACGGATTTCATGCATTTTTCTTGAGATTAACTGATTAAAAACTAGTAGTGATTGCGCAAAAACCAGATCTACTCTACAAAACACATTAAGGCCTACATTTCAACGAAATCAAAGAGGAATTGCCATATCTGACCAATTAGGCAGAAAAGAAAACCACGATGACGGAAACACAAAAGGAAACAAACATCGACTTCATTTCAACTAGATCCAAACATATGATGTTCAAACAAAGAAAAGAGATAAGATCCACGTTGAAATTCAAAGGAACATGAGTTTTAAAACTACATAAAAACTTAAGAACAACAGTGGTAAAGACTGTTTGGCTCCTCGTGATGATATAGTAGAATTCTAGCTACGGCGGCTGACTGCAACAGCGACAACTCCCCTTCGGTAGATGGTCGAAATCTTCAGGTGATTGATGAACTAAGAGCAAGGAACAAAAAGGAATGGAGCTAGTCTCCAAGTGTGGGACCTGAAACTCTACGGCGAAAACCTCTCTCCAAAATAGAAGGTCGCATGAAGAATGACTTGTACCCAATCCTGCACACTTCAGCAACTTTCTTGCACATAATATACGATTAAGCTCTTCATACCAACCAGTAACCAGAGCCTAGAATGCGACTTATCAGTCACCTTCTAAGGTAGACTCTACCATATTATAGATTTGCTCAGAGGCAATGCTTACTTCTTTCTCTGGTCTACCTCGGGATTACTTGGCATTGGTATTGGTATTGGTGTTGGCATTGAGATCCAACTTAGTGGCTCCGTATCATTGTTATCCTGAATATTACTCTCTTGTGACCGCTAAGGTGGGTAAAGAAATACTCGGTTTCAAGAAAGTTGCAGTCCATTGTAATGAACATACGGTTGGATTAGGGATCAAAACACTTATACCCCTTCTGATTATCCCATTGCCTACAATGACACATTCAATAGCATACGAAGATAATTTAGTTCTCTCTTGTTTATAAACGTGAACAAACACAGAGCATCTAAAGAAGCGAGGCTCAAGGGTTAAGGGCTATGTAAGAGTGGATAAGACTTGTAGTGGAGTTTGGTGTTTGAGGATACTTGTGGGTAGTTAGTTTAAGAGGCAGGCTGAGCTAGCAATAGCTTCTGGCCATAAGTGTTTTGGTGCTTTCGACTCTATAAGCATAGAACGAGCCATTTTGAGGAGAGATCAGTTTTTTTCTTTTGGCTACACAGTTTTGTTCGGGAGTATAAGCACATGTGGTTTGCTGTATAAGGCCTTTTTTTGCAAAGAATTGTTTCATACTAGAATTAACGAACTCCTCCCTCCCCCCGCCCCACTCACATTACCTGACTAGAGAATATGAATGGTTTTTTGAAACTGGGTTTGGATAAGGTTATAAAAGTGGGTAATGTGTGAAAAAACATCAGCTGTTTCATGAAACAAGTCATGCGAGTGCAGTCATCGACAAAAACTAAACAATATCGAAGACCTTGCCTCCCAATAATTAGTCCAGGTCCCCCAAACATCAGAGTGTACCAAAGCAAACAAGGATTCAACACGAGTATTATTTAAAGGATGCGAGTTTCGATGGATTTTGGATAAAAACAAGTTTGGAAGTACATATTATGCTTAGGAAAGATACTCAGAAATAACAATTTTAGTTAACCGATAGAGGATGACCCGAACGCCGATGCCAAAGCCAAGCTTTTTGATCAGCTGACCCGTGAGTTAGCATGACAATCCCTTTTTGAATGATCTCATCCACATAGTAGAGTCAATCGCGTTCAGTGCTATACCCAATTATCTCTTGTTCAGATATCCCGCAACAGACAAAATTATGGCTGCAATAGTAAGTACAATTCAACTCCTTTGTTACATGACTGATGGAATAAAAGTTTTGAGACATCGAAGGAATATAAAGACAGTTTGATAATTGCAGAGCATGTGATATATTAACAGTCTCAGCCCCCTCAACAACCGTAAATTCTCACACAGTCAAATAAACATACGTTAGATGCTATACATGCAAATCCAAGCTTCTCGCAGGGCTGAAAGTGATTTGGCAACAAAATCTGGGTGTGTTTAGAATTTTTAGAAGGTTGAGGTGTTAACTGAGGCTGATTATTTGGGTGGGGTAAATTCAGCCATTTTCGAAAAGTTTGAAAACCTCCTATGAAAGAGCCCCCAAACCATAATTTACCTGTAAGTCTGTAACATTCGCCGCTCCTCCTTCTCCCAACAACTCACCACTTCAGTCATGGACAATGCTTCCACTCCCTCCAGCGATGAAATTCGCCGCTTCTGTCACGCTCACCGGTTGGATAGCAACGTTGCTGTCCCTATTTGTTGGCTGAACAGCAGCACCGGCTTGGGCAGTTTCCTATCCAATGTCCATCTCCTCCGACAGCAATGGCGGCACGCCCACCGCGGTACCAAGGTGCTCGCAGTGGCGGCAGCTTGCCATGTTTCTCCTCCTACCAATCTGGGTAGCCAATGAGCTCGAAGCATGAATCTTTTGTGTGCTTTATGCGTTTAAAGTAGGAACAAACTAATATTGACTTGTCTTCTTCGTCACTCCGCCAATTTCTGCAGCTGCCGCCGTGACCTCCACCCCGCGAGCCATTGGTCTGTTTCTGCCATCCTCCCAATTCCATGAGCAGTGACTGCTCCACTGTTGTTCGCCATCTGTAATACTTTAAGGCGCGTCTTCTCCCGTTGGACCAGATTGCATGCGAAATCTACTTAGGGAAGTAGAACCAATTTCAGTATTACCCTCTTGGTTGATTCATATTTGCTATCAATTGCGTAGAAAAGTTGACATCTTGTATTAATTTATAGCGGATCTCCATGTCTTCTGGGAATTTCATTGGATTTCTTTGTTTTTGGTCAATTGAGATCCAAAACTCATGCAACCTTCTCCATATTTAGGATTTCTCATGCAACCCTAAACTCCATATTTCATGTAATGAACGGTTTCCCTATCTCATTGTGCTTGCTTTGAACTGGAGATCATACACCTGGATTCTATCTCCTCTGCTCCAGTGAGTGACAGCCATAGCATCCCAGATGTTCTTGCTGTCAGATGTTGTGAGATTCGACTTACTAGCCAAGACTCGATGTTTTGAGTCAACCATGTGAACACATAGTGGTCAGCCAGTTGCCACTGCGTGAAGGCTGGAGGCTGGATCGGTTCGTGGTTGGGGAGGAAGCACTCCGGTCACGTGAGAGACCGTTCCCCAACCACTTATCGTTGTATTCATGAGCACAGACCAAAGGGCATAATTTTCTCCATTCAATTTGCTCGCGCCGATGTGGAGGCCATGCATGTCAAGTTTTTCTGATACGGTAGTGGTTTTTGGTGGATTTGATTGGTTCATCGCAAAACTATTGCGCATAAAATTGGCAAATTTGCCGTGCTAATTTTTCTTCCATGGACTGACTTGTGGTTTTGGTTATTTAGAGGTCTTCCAACATTTTTCCTTACTGGTACAGGTTCAGGGAAGGAAAAATAAAAAAGATAAAAATGAGAAAGGGCCGAGAGAGGTATCAAGGACTATAGTGATACCTTATCTGAGTCCAAACCTACTCTGATACTCTTATTATATTAAATGTTACAAGCATCATATTTAGAGAACAAAACAATAGAAGACTACAAATTGTATTGAATCGGATGATCTATTCCACTGTCATGAGGACCCTTTAAATAGGGTGAATAAACTAATGTACATGGTAGGTCTTTCTTTTGGTAAGTCAATCATCCTCCTATTCTATAGAAGTATTCTAATCAATCGCGCAATTGATACTAATCAATCTTTTCCTTTCTAACAAATATTGCAAGGTAATACAACAACTAAGCTCAGGCCCAACACGAATGCTTGTATAAGTATTATAACTGTTAGAACATGAAAAGAAATAATGTAAGTAAGGCAAGGATCATGTAAATAGTGTGTGATTGATACCACCAAAAATAGGAGATTGCATTACCATTTGTAAATTAGGGTAAACCTCTATATTAAGAGGATTACTCCAAACGATGATATACAACACAGAAACACAATTCACCTACAATGTCTTCTTTCCCTTCTCTCTTGGATATCAAATTCAATATGGTACCAGAGCAGGTTGAGAATGAGGGACTCGGGAATATAATTTCATCATCGTTCATACCAATCTCGACCCTTCAACCAAGAGGCAGAAACCTACATCCTAAACAACAACAAACGATGTCAGATCAGGAAGGAAAGAGGGAGTACCGAATCATGAATTTTGGTGATGATTTTGCAGCCAAATTCACGGAGTTCATCTGGCAAAGTATGCAGACATCTCCAAATCCACCAAAATCAACGGCGGCCAATCCATAAAATCCAGGCGAGATAGTTGTCACCACCAAGCTATCGGGAGACAACTACCCGCTCTGGGAGAATCTCATGACACGAGCGATCGGTGGGAAGGGCTTATCCTCCCACAT